>CM077224.1:2712279-2762279 GCA_039654775.1 Spinibarbus caldwelli
GGTAATAAACAAATAAATATATTTTCAGGATAAATATCAAGTTTATACAAGTATAATATACAGGCACACCCTTTTCAACTAAAGGTGACTTGGAAAGAATGGGGATTTCTCAATGACAGTGGAAGATGCGCCATCTCTTTTGCTTTTGTGGAAACATTTAATTAATAAAAGGTGTGTAATAGTACAACTTGTTTGATTAACTCTACGACTTTTGAGTAAAATCTGGTTGTGTGTTTTGCCTCTGCAATGCTTTTGGCCTTGTCCTTTTTTCTTCTCTATTTTGATGTGGGGATTTCCGCTGGTTTCCTTAACATGACTTACCACATGAACTTCTCTTTTTTTTCTTTAAATAATGGTGCTGATCTACTCACAAATTTAGAATGTCCATCAGAGCAGAGAATCTAATTATTTTTGGAGAAGGTTTTTTTTTTTTATAAATACAGTACAGTATCCTAATTCATATCAACCTTTCAAGGATTCAGCAAATGTTTAATGTTCAAGGTCCTTTCAGCTTATGTTTCTCTTACTGATTCAGCTGACTGAGTCTCTCTTCTTATCAGATGCAGTTAGAAATTATTTAGTAAATAGTAAAACTAAAAAGCAATTTTTGGTAATATATTTGAGATGGTCTCTCAGATAACCTGGCCCTAAGAAAACTGTGATCACATGTCTCTGTCTGTAAGTTGGCGTCTTTTGCCAGCTGCAGTATGAAACAACCCTTTTGCCATTTAGTCAACAAATCCCTGAGAATTTTTTATTTTATTTTATTTTATTTTATTTTTTTGCCAACATACAATAAAAATATTATAAATATCTGTTTTATTTTGCTATCTTGTATTAAAAATCCATTTTCTTTTTTCATTTTATCTGTTTTTGCATGGCTAGAATAGCTTGGTTTGTATATTCACCTCTCTCTAGTCTATCTTTAGTAATCAGCTCTATCTAAATAGTCATTTAATTTTTCAAAAATATATATTTAATGGCTTGTTTGAGATAAGGAAACATTTTATAGAATAAAACTGGTCATGAAGCACCTGCCTCACCCAGTCACAGAAAGTTTGTTTGATATTATTTCCTGTGTCTAGACACGTAAGAATGATTTTCCCAGTAACCTGATATGCAGATAGACATGCTGTCAGTTTGTGAAGGAAGGCAAAGGTCTATTTCTGACTAAAAAGGCTGTGTGTTTTCAGCAGATTAAAGGCATCTATGATGAAGATGGAGGTAACAGGTGATGTTCTTTAACAATGCTCGTCACAACTGCTTTCAACCAACGTGACCTTGCTAAGACTTCTATCATTTATTCACTCCAAGCATTTGAAAAAACAAAATCCTCTAATCTCTCCAAATCTACACCTTCCTAAAATTAGCCTTTGCCTTGAAGAAAGGTTTTAAAAGCATGTTTCAAGCTTTCCTCACAAAGTTAAAAGTTACATGACAGTATAGTGATTATATATGTTAGTCTGAACAAAAAACATGCTTTGACTCATGCTTTGGCTTTTTGGTGTCATGCAGTTTAAAAGACAAGAACAGTTTGTTGGTTCCTCCAGGGGGGCCATTCTCAGGAAAAAGAGAAAGTCAAGAGTTGAATAACCAGTTTTAAGAAAGACTGTTTGTCATTCCAAATAAAAGACAAGTGCATTGTTCTAACAGATGGATTGTTCATCGATCTTGAGAGACAACAGGCTTAACCCATTTAAAAACATGGACCAACTCAATTTTTTAAGAAAAAAGTGTCAAATATAGATTTACATTTATAAGTGAAAATTTAGATTATATGGCACAAGAAACACAAAGCAATATATACCATTTGTGATGGAGATGTTGCAAAATTCAAGGGGCCTAAGAGAAAGATGGCATTACCACGCTGATGACATCGAGAATTAAACTATAGACAATGTTTACAATGGCACACACTTTATAAAGGTGCTAGATCACATTTTTACAACTTTAAAAACTGGAGTTTTTTGTCTACTTAAAGTTTTTTCAGAAAGTACAAGCCATGTTGTTGCTTTTGTCATTACTACTTGTCCCTTGTTTTATCATCGTTGTGATCAACAGCAATTCCAAAAATTTTGCTTCAAAAAAATACTATGAGGACCATAAACTGTTTGGTTTCCAATATTCTTCATAATATCTTCTTTTATGTTCAACAGAAGTAAGAAACTCATACAGGTTTAGAACAACTGGAGGTTGAGTAAATGATGACAGACTTTTCATTTTCGGATAAAACTATCCCTTTACCCTTGAGAACACCTCTTGGAAAGGTTTATTTATGTTACACCCTGTGCTTAGATCCAGGTTGCAATAAATAGAAATGTTCAAACTGTATTCAAATGCAAACGGATGGTTCCGGTATGCTGTCTAATGATGGCACAATATGTGTGGACGTTTAAGACAGTTTGAAGGACATGGGGGCCATGAGACTCTCCTAACTCTGTTGCATAAGATAGAGATCTTCTATTTAAATGTTTCTTTTTTTTTTTTTTCTTTTTTTTTTACATATATCCATATAATTACATTTTCTACATTTTCTAAAAAGAAAGAAAATATAAATTTTTGTAATACCAGCTTACGGGTGTGAACAGACTTTATTTAGCCTTAACAAAGTTGCATTGTAAATGACAAAACATATTTACTAAACATTTATTTTAAAAATGTTACAGAATCTGTCCATTTTCAGCAATATGAACAATAAAACCCTATATACTAAGTATATTTCAAATCTATTAACATATTTACTGACATATCACTCGAGACTCACTGATATAAAAATTATAATTAAACTTTCTTTGGAGTACTTTGCACAATGCACATTTCTTAATATTAAGTCTAAAATGTGTTTTATTGTCAATTTAATAAGGATTGTATGATTTCTGTATAATATCAGTCTTTAAATGGAAGATATCTAAAGTGTACCTAAAGTATACGTGCCACAAGTTCCAGTTTAGCACAATCAAATATACTTCAGTATATCTTTAGTTCGACTTCAGCACTACACTCTAAAAAATAAATAAATAAATAAAAAGGTGCTTAATAGCACTAAAAGTGGTTAATTGGCTCATAAACATATGAGAACCACTTTAAGTGCTATATGGCACCTATTTTTAACCTTCGTTAAATGGTGCTATGTACAACCATAAGAGGAACCCCAATCTCCTCCTTAGATTTTAGATATATGTTACTCCATTCTCACATGTTTGCTAGGAAAAGCTGTTTTGAATAACTTTTATGCTTTTCTAAGTTCAAAAAGTCTCATGTGGGGGCCCTGGAATATTTTCTTAAAGGGGGCAAAAAGGTTGAGAAACCACATTATCTTCAAGAAATACACTGCAATTTAATGTCATTTTTTTTTAAATCCTTTCCCCAACTAAACTAAGAGATGAGAGAGAGAGAGAGAGAGAGAGAGAGAGAGAGAGAGAGAGAGAGAGAGAGAGAGAGGAGAGAGAGAGTGAGAGTGAGAGAGAGAGAGAGAGAGAGAGAGAGAGAGAGACTAAGAGGAGAGAGAGAGAGAGAGAGAGAGAGAGAGAGAGAGAGAGGAGAGAGAGAGTGAGAGAGAGAGAGAGAGAGAGAGAGAGAGAGACTAAGAGGAGAGAGAGAGAGAGAGAGAGAGAGAGAGAGAGAGAGAGAGAGAGAGAGAGAAAGAGAACATTTAAAGAACTACACAGGGGCTTACAGGTTCTTTGTATGGCAGTGGTGCTATATAGCACCTTAACCACCCCAAAGATCCACTGAATTTGTGTGTGTGTGTGTGTGTGTGTGTGTGTGTGTGTGTGTGTGTGTGTGTGTGTGTGTGTGTGTGTGTGTGTGTGTGTGTGTGTGTGTGTGTGTACTTCTGCACAATTAAAGTGCATTAAGTACAAAATTAGTTGTTTCAATTTAGCAGACATAAAGTATTAAGTACATAAATAAGTAAATGTATTTGTAGTATACTTAACATGAAATAAATGTACAGTATTTCAAATATATATTTAGTATATTATTTTTCACTATAGAGAATGCAGCTCAATTTGCTAGAAATTCAATCAAACACTAAACAGAGGTTGGTGGAAATAGTAACCCAAGACATTTTAGCCATGAACAAGAGTAGATAGTTTAGTAATATGGAAAATAAACATATAATCCATGATTACTTTCGGAAATTTCTATTCTGTTGGCT
Source organism: Spinibarbus caldwelli (assembly GCA_039654775.1). Classification (NCBI taxonomy): domain Eukaryota; kingdom Metazoa; phylum Chordata; class Actinopteri; order Cypriniformes; family Cyprinidae; genus Spinibarbus; species Spinibarbus caldwelli. The sequence continues at coordinate 2,716,439 of CM077224.1, forward strand.
TTCTGAAATGTTATTAATGATCAATACGCTGAATGTATTTATTTATTTATTTTTTTTGGATTTACATTTTTCACTCAGAAATTGCTAATACATTTCACAAGCTGAAATTGAAAGACTGAAATAACATTTTCTTGTAAAACATACTCCAACAATCTCCAAATGATATTTTTTTTACACTTGCATTATCAAATAAAGGAAACCAGCTTAATATAAAACATTATACATTCCATTTTAAAATTTAGTTCAACAAACCTTAGAATAAATACCACAACAGATTATATTAATATTTTAAATGCATTGCAGAGTTTAACAAATAAATCAAAGGGATTTAGAAAATTATAAATTTAACTACAGACAATCTTTACAATGGCACACACTGTATAAAGGTGATAGATCGTATTTTCAAACTTTCAAAACAGTATAATGGAGTTTCTGTCTGCTAAGTTTTTTTTTTTTTCAGAATGACGTTTCGTCAGCTGAACAATCAGTATGTTGTTAGACGCCAATACAAGCCATTGAACACACTGTACTTCAGTCCCTCACAGCCTCATTTTATTATTATTATTATTTTTTTTTTTAGCAAAAGTTAAATATACTGCTACACTGAAGATCTATAGCAATGATTTGTCTTCTTTGTGATACAAAAAAAACAAAAACAAAAAAAAACACTAATTCCCACCTTGTGATACAGGGTGTTGTTGCGCTTGTCATTGCAGCTTATCATTATTGTGATCAACAGTGATTCCAAAAAGTGTGTTCCAAAAAGATACTATGAGGAATATAAACTGCTTGGTTACTGATATTCTTCATGATATATTCTTTTATGTTCAACAGAAGTAAGAAACACATACAGGTTTAGAACAACTAAGGTTGAGAAAATGATGACAGACTTTTCATTTTCGGATAAACTATCCCTTTACCCTTGAGAACACCTCTTGGAAAGGTTCATTTATGTTACACCCTGTGCTTAGATCCAGGTTGCAATAAACAGAAATGTTCAAACAGTATTCAAATGTAAACTGATGGTTCCCGGTCTAATGATGGCACAATATGTGTGGATTTTTAAGACAGTTTGAAGGACATGGGGGTCGTGAGACTCTCCTAACTCTGTTGCATAAGATAGAGATCTTCTATTTAAATGTCTTTTTTTTTTTCTTTTTTTTTTTACCTATATATTTATATTGTTAGATTTTACATCTTCAACCATTAAACAAACCCATGAGAAAAGAAAAGAAAAGAAAGAAAGAAAGTACTCAGGATGTAATACCAGTTTACGGGTGTGAACAGAGTGTGTTTATAGCCTCAACAAAGTTGCATTGTAAATGACAGTGATAACTTTAGTTTCAAAACACTTCTTATTTACTAAATATACTGTATATATATTTTTAAAATGTTACAGATTTTGGTCATTTTCAGCAATATGACCAATTAAATGGAGCTTAATTTGCTAGAAATTCATTCAAACACTAAATAGAGGTTGGTGGAAATAGTAACCCAAGACATTTTAGCCATGAACAGGAGGACAGATAGATAGATAGTTTAGTAATATGGTAAATAAACATAGAATCCATAATCAATTTCTAATATTTCAATTCTAACAGCATGTTGGCTTTTAACAATGTGATTAATAGGTAAATACACTAAAAAAAAAAAAAAAAAAAAAGGTATCGGACCTACTCCAAAACATTTTTCGCTCAGAAGTTATATTCATATTCATATTATAATCAGAAATAAATTTCACAAAAGTTGAAAGAATGAAAGAGTATTTTCTTGTATTCCAATAATCTTCAAAAATCATTGTTTTACAGTGTACTACCAATAAATGAAACAAGCTTAATATAAAACATTGTGCATACCATTTTAACATTTAGTTCAACAAATCCTAGAATAAATAACTCAACAGATTATATTAATATTTCAAATGCATTGCAGAGTTAAACAAGTAAATCAGAGGGAACAAGAAGTTCATGCATGATGGCCATATTCTGACAATCTTGGTCATCAGTTTATACATTATAATGGTCCTTTTGATTTGGGATTTCATCACAAAATTCTTTGCATTTCTTTGAACAGAAGCAGTTTGATTCATTAGATATCGGGGGCCACAGAACACAATTTACAGTCATTAATTTCTTCACGAGGTAAATTAAAATAAAAAAAATAACAATGGTAAAAGTAATAAAGGTAAGCCAGGTGTAATTATTTCCATAATAATACTTCATAAAAGACCAAATAAATACCAAAAACTAAACAAATAAGGATTTGAATTAACATATAAAGGAAGTTATTTGTCATGAGTTATTATTAACAAGTCATAGATCTGTTGATAAGACAATAGTTAATAGACCAGTCCTTCACACGGGTGTCACAGAAATGACCTACCTGTATAAATGAAGGTTAAATAAATGCTAAAACCAAATGACACCTGACAAACTCCTCCCAAATTTTCCCATAACACCTCCCCATTACACAGGTGAGATGGCAGGGTATAAATCCGTGAACCTGGTTTGGACACACAGGGACTTCTGTCTCCAACTGCAAGACCAGAATCCTGAAATCACTGGATTTTGGGTGGACATCAGCAAGGAGAAATGGGGCTCGGGGTAAGTCAACTAAAGCTATACTGCTGGATTCATCGCTTAATTTGTTTCATTCTGCATGTATTACATTTATTTAAGCAGATTTTTTTGGGAGATCTGGTTGTATGTGTTATATTTATTGTTTTACATATTACAGACAGGGAATGATAAGTACGAATTGGCAGCAACGTCAGAAGATGGAGTCAAAAAGCCCAAAAAAGGGAAAAAAAGCAAAAAGGACATGGAGGAACTAAAGAAAGAAGTAGAACTGGTACGAAATTATTTTCTAATTCATTCGTTCATGCTTTTTCTACTTTCTAATTTTCGGTTCGATTTACACAGTCCATAAGCTTGGTGAAAATTGTCACCATTACATTGTAAGCGTCTAACATACACAGTTATGGACAGTTAAGTTCTCCCAGTTAATATGGACCAGCGTGGATATTTTACAGTCCTCTGTGGATTCTTTGGTTTTAGGCAGTTTTGCAGTGCCAAATGAATTTACATAAAGTATCTCAGGGAATGATCCACCGCTATTCTTTAAAAAAAAAAAAAAAAAACGCACTTTATCTTGAGCATGTGCTACTACAGTCAAGCACGCAATAGGACAAGCAAACTTTCACAGTTTTAACATTGAATTTCCATTTAATTAAGCATATAATAAATATTTAAGCGGGAAAAAATCTTCTGAAGCCCCATGTTAACCTTCCTTTATAAATATGTGATTTTTTTTTAATATTAGTAGCATAATCCTGGCAAAACAATATGGTTTTACCATCTAGTGTAGTCTTAAATTGTGGTAACTGAGATTTCAAACTTCATTTCTCTTCTGCAGGAAGACCACAAGTTGACTTTTGAAGAACTTAACCGAAAATATGGCACTGATATGACCAAGGTAAGTTTTAGTGACACTTTTCGGGGAAAATAATGATGCATTATTTCTGTTTTGAATTGAATTTGAAGCAAATTATTATATTTTTGGGGGGAATGACTGACCTTTAGTTAGAAAGAGTATTGTAACAATGGATTTTTAGCCACATGCATGTAATATTGTTATGTATGAGCATCTGTTTTCTGAATGGCTTTAATTGCTCCATTTTTATAACTTGTGGCAGGGTTTGACCAGTTTTCGAGCAAAGGAAATCTTAGCCCGTGATGGACCAAATGCCTTGACTCCACCTGTTACGACTCCAGAATGGGTCAAGTTCTGCAGACAGCTGTTTGGTGGATTCCAGACGCTGCTGTGGATTGGTGCATTTCTTTGCTTCTTTGCATATTCGATCCAGGCTGCCTCAGAAGAAGAACCTGCGAATGACAATGTATGACAGATAATGTTTTGTTTACATTTCTGCATTGACATAAATAGTTAATATGTCAATAAACCTTGTAACATATATATATATATATATATATATATATATATATATATAATTTTTTTCTTTTTTTTTCATTAAAGTGTGTTTTATTCATTAAATATCTGAACTGATAACCATCATGCTCTTTAGCATTGCATTTAAAATGAGGTTTCTCTCAGTGGATTAGTCTCCTAATAAGTGTGCTGTGAACTTTGGATAAAAGAATCAAATTTATGACTATTTGTTAATTTTCTTGCAGCTGTATCTGGGACTTGTGCTTGCTTTTGTTGTCACAGTTAATGGATGTTTCTCATACTATCAAGAGGCCAAGAGCTCTAGGATCATGGATTCGTTCAAGAACCTCGTTCCTCAGGTATAAAAATGTAAATTCACTTTATGCCAAAAAAAGCATTCACAATGTACAAAGGATATTAATGTGTATGTACATTTATTGTCACGTAGAAAGCCCTGGTTATACGTGATGGAGAGAAAAATATCATCGACGCTGAGGAGGTAGTTGCAGGTGATCTTGTGGAGGTCAAAAGTGGAGACAGAATCCCAGCTGATATTCGTGTCATCTCTGCACAAGGATGCAAGGTAAAAGCCAAAGAATTTCATGGGGAAAAAAGAGAATGAAACAAAACAAACAAAAAAAAATGTCATGAAACATCCCTCCTTGCTTTCCTTTCCAGGTGGACAACTCTTCCCTCACTGGTGAATCTGAGCCCCAGACTCGTACTCCTGACTTCTCTAGTGAAAACCCCTTGGAGACAAGAAACATAGCATTTTTTTCTACAAATTGTGTTGACGGTACAAAATTAAAATATCTTTATAACAGGTGTGGACAAAATTAATCACTATATGTTTTAAATGATGCTTGAACATGACGATATTCAATAGGAACTGCCAGAGGGATTGTCATCAACACCGGTGACCGTACTGTCATGGGTCGTATTGCCACTCTTGCCTCCAGTCTGGAAGGTGGACAGACACCAATTGCTAAAGAGATCGAGCACTTCATCCACATCATCACTGGTGTAGCTGTCTTCCTGGGTTTGACCTTCTTAATTCTCTCCCTGATTCTTGGCTACACTTGGTTGGAAGGGGTCATCTTCCTTATTGGAATCATTGTTGCTAATGTACCTGAAGGTCTCCCTGCCACTGTAACTGTAAGTCAGAGTAATATTATGTTTCATACATATTTCCAAATTCCAATGATTGCTTAATGTGTATTTCCTCACATAGGTGTGTTTAACTCTGACCGCCAAACGTATGGCGAAGAAAAACTGCCTGGTGAAGAATCTTGAAGCCGTGGAGACTCTTGGCTCGACCACCACCATCTGCTCTGACAAGACTGGAACTTTGACCCAGAACCGAATGACCGTCGCTCACATGTGGTTTGACAGCCATATTCATATAGCAGACACCACAGAGAACCAAACTGGAACCTCATTCGACAAGAGCTCTGCTACTTGGTCTGCTCTTGCACGTGTTGCTGGCCTTTGCAATCGTGCCGTCTTCCAATCAAATCAGAACCATCTTCCAGTCCTTAAGGTGTGCTATCTTAACATCTAGATTTTAGAAGTACATTGAAAATGCATTTAAAAGAATGCAAGTTTTAGAGTTAGTATCATTGAGAGTGGCAGCCTTTTTACATCACATCTGTTTTTCAGCGAGAAACAGCTGGTGATGCCTCAGAGTCTGCCCTGCTGAAGTGTATTGAGCTGTGCTGTGGTTCAGTCACTGAAATGAGAGAGAAGTACCCGAAAGTTGCTGAGATCCCTTTCAACTCCACCAACAAGTATCAGGTACTTTTGTTGAGGTGTTCTTTGGAGATTGGTTTTTAGATTAATTGGTCATCCTAATAGGTCTTTAATATGCTTTTTCTAGCTCTCAATCCACAAGAATCCCAATTCCACAGAGTCTAAGCACCTGCTGGTGATGAAGGGAGCCCCTGAGAGAATCTTGGATCGATGCTCTACTATTTTGATTCAAGGAAAAGAGCAGCCTTTGGACGATGAAATGAAAGATTCATTCCAAAATGCTTATTTAGAGCTCGGAGGTCTTGGAGAAAGAGTATTGGGTAAAGCCACCTTATGAAGTTCACCTTGTGAAAACACTAATGTTATGATTACAGATTATTAACACAGAGAATAGTAAATTACAGAATTAAGAACAACTCCATGTTTTCCCTCAAAGGTTTCTGCCACTTTAGCCTCCCTGATGACCAGTTTCCTGAGGGTTTTGCATTTGATACTGAGGAAATGAACTTCCCCACAGAGAACCTGTGCTTTACTGGCCTAATGTCCATGATTGATCCTCCTCGTGCAGCTGTACCAGATGCTGTGGCCAAATGCCGGAGCGCTGGAATCAAGGTGTTGTACTCATTCAAGGTCTACTGCTTGAATACGCTGTAAACTAAATACGCTAAATAATGGTTAAAGATATACGGTCAAACCATCTGAAAAGGAGGTTGAAATGTACAATTACTGATGAAGGCCTTGACAATAGCCAAAACGTTACATGTTTTAAACTAACAAAGTTACTTTTATTCCTTATAGAGTGAGTGTTGCACCTTTTTTTTTTCAACTGAAATATATGAAACGATCAAATGATAAATCTGAATAATCTATTACAGGTTATTATGGTTACTGGTGACCATCCAATTACAGCTAAGGCTATTGCAAAAGGTGTTGGCATCATCTCTGAAGGCAATGAAACTATGGATGATATTGCAGCCCGGCTGAAAATCCCAGTTGGAGAGGTCAATCCAAGGTATACTTGTTACCTTTGCCACTTACAACATATTTTTCCCCTCTGTTTCAATATTCAGCAAACAAAAATTTTGCTCTAGATGTCTGCTAATGCAAAGTATATCTCCAGAGATGCTAAGGCCATTGTGGTCCATGGTGGTGAACTGAAGAATATGACCCCAGAACAGCTGGATGAGGTCCTCCAACACCATACAGAAATTGTTTTCGCCAGAACTTCTCCACAACAAAAGCTGATCATTGTGGAAGGCTGTCAGCGACAGGTACCCTCAGACTGTTATCTATCCAATCCTATTGATGCTAGAGGATTTTGCATAGCAAGTTCTATTTTAATGCATTTTATTTCTTTCATCAGGGTGCCATTGTAGCCGTAACTGGCGATGGAGTCAATGATTCTCCTGCTCTGAAGAAGGCTGATATTGGTGTGGCTATGGGTATCGCTGGATCTGATGTATCTAAACAGGCTGCTGACATGATCCTTCTGGATGACAACTTTGCCTCAATTGTCACTGGAGTAGAAGAAGGTATGATATTGAAAACTTCATTTCAATGAAGAATGATAAAGGTTACTTAGACACTTATTTCTCAAATTGATCTTCAACTTCAGGACGTCTGATCTTTGACAACTTGAAGAAGTCTATTGCCTACACGCTGACTAGTAAGATCCCTGAGATGTCACCCTTCCTCTTTTTTGTCCTTGTGGGTATTCCTCTACCTTTGGGCACCGTCACCATTCTCTGTATTGACCTGGGCACTGACATGGTATGGAAAGGAACTCAACTTAGATATATAAATGTAGAGAGAGAGCTGTTAAATGTGCATGCATTCAGTTTTATCTATCTATTGCCACAGGTTCCTGCTATCTCACTGGCCTACGAAACTGCTGAAAGCGACATCATGAAGAGACAACCCAGAAATGCTGAAACAGATAGGCTGGTGAATGAGAGGCTCATCAGTATGAGCTATGGTCAAATTGGTAAGTGCATTCTATTCTGTAGAAAGCGCTCTAGGTGTTCATTGCTGTTTGTTTCTTACGTGTCTTTATACTTAAATTTTAGGGATGATGCAAGCAGTTGGTGGATTCTTTACCTACTTTGTAATTCTTGCTGAGAATGGATTCTTGCCCAAGGATCTGGTGGGAATTCGAATTGGGTGGGAAGACAGATATGTCAGTGACCTGGAAGACAGCTATGGCCAGCAATGGGTAGGTGCCACAGCTCTACCAAACCAGACAGATACGAAACCAACATTTCTATAGAAATACCTTTCTTTTAAATAATACTTCTTGTCTGATGCAGACCTATGAGCGCAGAAAGATTGTGGAGTATACATGCCACACAGCCTTCTTTACCAGTATTGTGATTGTGCAATGGACTGATTTGCTCATCTGCAAGACCAGGAGGCTTTCCATCTTTCAGCAGGGAATGAAGTATGTACACATCAAACAAGCCATAAAATATTGGCCTGATATCTATCAAACTTAATTGTTTGTTCACTTCCACCAGTTGTTGTGCATTGTATGTCTATAAACCCAGATTGGCCAGTTATTAATCTTAATTTTTTATTTTTTTTTTCTTTCATAGGAATAGAGTTCTTACCTTTGGTCTGTGTGTGGAAACCGCTCTGGCAGCATTCTTATCCTACTGCCCAGGCATGGATGTTGCTGTCCGAATGTATCCAATGAAGTAAGTGGAATCTCAAAGTTTTAATCAAACTTGCTTAAAGGCATTACATTTCCTTTTTAACCAATTAACCCTGTTTTTTTTTATTTATTTATTTTTTTAGACCATTGTGGTGGTTCTGTGCTATGCCATATTCATTGCTCATTTTCATCTATGATGAAGTTAGAAAATACATTCTTAGGCAGAACCCAGGAGGTAATATGCACTTTCATTGTACATCTAAACATATGTTTCCCAAGCAGAAAGTTGAATTTTAATGACAGAGATTACTTACATTTACATTTGTTTGTTGCATTTCATTCCTAGAGATCAAGAATGAACTAATATTTGTGCTGTTTTGTTTTAGGCTGGGTGGAACTAGAAACATACTACTAAAACAACAAATTTCTCTTGGGGATGTGCAAGGAGACATTCATTTTGATGTTTTCAAAATGATACGAAGTCAATAAATATATCAGATTAAATGAGCTGAATTTGTTTTTGTGTCTTTTTATAACTGGAAAACAAGGATCCGCATGACAAAAAAGTCAATGAACAAAAAAAAAATAAATAAATAAAAGTATATATATATAGTCTACCTAGTTGCAAGCAACATAGGCTACTATGATGACATCATAAGAATATACTGTAGGTTTCAATAAACCTTTGAGTAATATCGAATACAGATGACAGCAATATCTAATATATCCATTTTCCATACTTTTAATATCAGATGACAAAAAGGAGTGGTTACCACAATTACAAATTTATTTACAATGGCCAAAGTTTTTACACTTATGGTCAAGCTCTGTACATCGATCAAGCTCACGTTTTAATGTGCTTTGCATTCTCTGAAATACTACTTTTTTTTATAATTTTTTAAATTTTTGTGAAACGTACAGTGACGCACGGTGACTTCTAGAAACCAGGGCTTGAAAACGAAAAAAAAATTCAGTCGGTTCACTCCAAGCGGAATCGATATTTTAACGTTTCTGTTCCTGTGTTCCTCATGTATTATTATCATTGCGAAACCGGTTAATACCGGTTAATAACGTTATTATTATTATTATTATTATTATTATTATTATTATTTTTACTTTTTCTTTGCCTATAGCCTAATAATAATAATAATAATAATAATAATAACAATAATAAACTACAGCGTTTTCTTTACTAAATAATAATAATAATAATAATAATAATAATAATAAATAAATAAAAACTACAACAGAAAATCTGTAACCCGCTTCGCTTAATCATAGCCAATACAGCATCTTCTTTTCTAGATTTTGGCCAAATGTAGCCTACTAAACAAAAGAAAAAATCTGTTAACCCTTTAAAGACATTAAAGTATTTTTTCAAGATATCTAAACATTTTTGCTGCATTGTTAAACAACGCTACTCGTATAAAATGGCGTTTTGAGAGGGGGGAAAATTAAAAAAATAAATAAATAACTTAAAAAAAAAACTGGCTAAGTCGCGTATAGGCTCACGCCGCATTTTATGATTATATTCAGAAATAATGTAGGCTAAAATGCCGGTAAAGCAAAACGTTTACAAACACTAGGCAATAAACACAACTAAATTTCCCTTCTCTCCACAACCTCCAAAGTTAAGGTGATTTAAAGCGTTTAGGTTATTTAAACGTCAAGCCAAAAACAAATTTAAGGTGAAACTGATGCCTCTCTCATTCGGCATGAATCCAAATGTTTTCATATTCGCGACGTATCTGGATGCTAAAATATTATTTATTATGAAATAGGCTTTGTAGCTACTTCACTGGCATCTTCGAACATCAACACAATGAGGCGCTGGTCACGCTGAATGCAATAGATTGTACAACGGAGCAGTGTTACTTTCTTTAACTGTATTTTATTGTGACAATGAACAGGCTGCAATATCGCCAAAATATGTTGTCTGTGTGCGCGTGAGGCGCAGGCGCGATAGTCATACCTACGCTGGTATAGCCTACAGATAAATCAAGACATTCAAAACTGTCAAGCTTTTGCAAAATAAAGAAAACTACTTTCTGCTGTCTCGTTTTCCTTTCCGTGAACTTTGAATCGTGTCACAATAAACCGACAATCAGCGCATTTTCTTTCTTTTGTTTTGTTAATCTCTCAATGATTTAAGTGAAATATATTTCGTGTATAGGCCTACATATTCCTTTTTATGTGAGCCTACAGTGTTATTCAGTTTTCTCTGTTCACAGAAGCTGCAGGTGCGTGTGATCTGTTGAATCCATTTTACGCTATCCTAGGATAAACTCTACCGCCGGTGCATTGCCTTTGCGATTTATGAGTTCACAGCTGAGCTGGCATTTCACTCGCTGGATGAGTCAGCTTCAAATTTGCATAGACCTTACTACTTGAATTCGTGATTGGTTGACAGCAAATTTCAAATATTAAATGGAACTAGGGATTGAAATTAACTTTTTCACTCACCAGCCAATTTGGCTACTAAATTTTTAAGTTACCGGCCATTCATCACTACTACTAGGCAATAAATAAATAAATAAATAAAATAAAACCGGATATAAACCAACAGCTTCTAGCCTGTCTACACTGGACATGACAAAGCGACCATTGCACATCATTTTGTCAGTAGGCTACTTGACAAACATAATATCTCAATATTTTCTGGAATTTTATCGATAAATATAATTAGACAATATTTTGCTGAGTGTGTTATTGTGTTGATATCTTAAAGACTGCCGTGGACAGCTGACTCCTAACGTTTTTGATATTTTCATATTCTATGTGGTCAGTTCACAGCAGTGATAGAAATGAATATTTTCCAATAAGTTTAAATTGATTTTTACCTTTTATGGGCATTTTTACCTTTATAAAGCCTTTTTTCTAAAAGTGTGCATCATCTTTTGAGGCAAATTCTTACATTTAATCAATCAATTATAATAATAATAATACATTTAGGCTGTTACTAAAATGAAATCAGTATCAACAAAATTAATCTTTGCAGAAGTTGTATATGAAGTGGTATTTAGATGTTGATGCAGCTTAGAGGGACATGGAATGCTTTGGTGCCTCGGCTGCATGAATGTGCCGCTGTGATTTAATATTTAATATGTTGAGATATGTTGTTTTTCCCACCGTGTCCGATATTAAAATTAGTGCGACACACTTTGCAAAAGGCGTAGGCGTTGTTTACATGGCTTCAAGACAAGAAAATAAATTGTTCCGTCCAGCTGTTGTTAAATTTACACGAATATTTTTTTTCGCCGGAGCACCTCCTGACTCTTTTCCTTCCATTTCTACCACTGATTCAACTTCCCGCGTCTACTACTTGCGCAGAAATCTACAGAGCAACTGGGTTGTAGGTTGCCAGGTTGAGGTCACAAATGGTTTGAAATTTGTGTATTGTGTCAGTTGTGTGAGGTGATGCGTTGGGTGATGCGTTTCATACAATCTGTCAACTGTACAACCTTGGAATAAAATATTGATGTGATTATTCATATACCTAGATTTGGGCCATACAAATTACGGGAGTTTCCCGGAAGAAATAACAAAACTGGAGGGGGGCGGGAGATGGGTGTGAAATACAGGAGACTCCCGGGAAAAACAGGAGTGTTGACAGGTATTCCCCAGACTACAATTCCCATCATCCATTGCACTGACGACACACACACACACAACTGATTGCACTGATCACACAGCTGATTCCCATCACACGCTTTACTTAAGCCATGGACTTCCTGGGTGTTTCTCAAACGGAAGGCTGCATCCTACCGAGGCAGCGGCCTTCCTAGTTCAGTCCTTCAGAGTCTTGTAGGCTAGAGTCCTCGTTGGCATATAAACGCTAGAATAAGACGCTCTAGTAAGTGCGGGTCACATATGTTCCCGCCCTCACCATCACGGCACGAAAACACTAATAAAACTTAGTTTTGGAAAAATACTTTGTATTACAAATCTTCATATTATTTGGCTTTCTATTAATGCAATACAATGAATCACAGCCGCCTAGAGTCTCCCTGTGGCTTAAATTACTGACAGTTTAGCGTTTAGTAAGCAATGTACACCAAAACAAAAGATAACATCTATCCTTTCATGTCCGAAAACATTATTTTTGTGTTAGATTTCATAATAAATTCAGACAAGCACTGACTCATTTTTCGTGAGTTTATTTTCATGAAATGGAATGGGTAGAAAGGATTGTGGGTGATTGAAGGTCGTGGAGGATACATCCCATGCATCCTTTAAATTCAGCTGAATGAAGGACACGAAACGAAGGCTGTCTTCCAAGGATCCTTCCAATTGAGATGGCCTTCAGCGACGTTTGATGACGTGGCAGCCGAAAAATGCAGCCTTCTTAGGATGCAGCCTTCCGTTTGAGAAACACCCCCCCCCAGTCAGATCGCCGAGCAGGGGCGATTCTAGGATTTTTTTAATGGGGTGGCACAGGGGGGACCAAGAACCAGCCAGGGGGGGCCCATAGGAAAAGGCATGTGCCCCAACACAAGTGGTATGACATGGCACTGCACAAGTGCCTGGACAACTCATCTCTCTTTTTATAAATAAAAATCACTGAATAGACAATACTTGTTCTCAGTTTTTATTGTCCAAACAGACGGTGTGTGTGTGTGTGTATTTGTGTCTAGTGAACTTTCTGTAAAAAAAAATGTGCATGTTCTGACTTTCACTTGTTGCTTCAGGCTGCTGGTGTAGTCCTCACTGACCCTCTCTGGCTGGCTGGTTCTGACCTGTGCTGCCAGGTTCAGGGATGCTAATTTGCTGGCCAACTTGGCCCTGCCGGGTGGACTGGCTCTGACCTGCACTGCACTGTACTGCATCTACCTGTCTGTGACATGGTTTCTTCTTGAAGAAACCTTGAATGTATTGCTGCTGTTGTCCGCTTTTATTTATTTATTTATTTTACGCAAAATTGTCAAAAAAAAAAAAAACTCTAACGTAATCATCAGTATTACACAAGTAGTATTTAATAGCCATATTTTCATCTGATTAAAGACAACATCATATAATGTGAAGCTGTTCTTGGACATTGTAAATGAAAAAAAAAAAAAAAATATATATATATATATATATATATATAAGACTACCACACAAAAATGTTTATTTAATACAAACAGGTGCTTACTATTCTACTTCTTAAAATTCCAAGTGTCAGAACGCTAACATTATTAAAACCCCACATTTTAACGTTTAACACGTTACTGCAGACTATTTGGGAAAGTGATTTTGCCTTTAATCTTTGAAACAACAGGAAGAAACATAACATAACGATTTCTATTTTAAGCGGCGCTGGTGCATCGCAGCAACACAAATAAGCACAAACTCTAAGGAGCTTATATAAAGGCCTATAATTATAATTTTATACTTACAATGAACAGAGACGTGGTCTGCAGCCTGCGAAATTGCGCTTCACCTGTTTGAGCTGTGCAATTGACAGCATCCAATGGTGTTGAGCATTGTGAAATTGACAGCACTCTAATCCAATGGCGTTGTAAATATACGGGAAATGATTGTCAGCGAACGAGATAGTGAGTAGGTGTGTTCTACTTCAAGCGGCGCTACGCTGCCGATTAGCGTATGACATCAGCGGCAGCGCGTGAGATTTTAAATGCACCCGAATTGCTCCTGCACCGCAGATGTTATACTCTGATCAGTCTGCGCTGTTGGGGGGGGGGCTGACCTCCCAGAGTCTCTTCACGTCTCTGCTGACACTTCCAGAGTCTCTTCACGTCTCCGCTGACCTCCCAGAGTCTCTTCACGTCTCCGCTGACCTTCCAGAGTCTCTTCACGTCTCCGCTCACCATCCAGAGTCTCTTCACGTCTCCGCTGACCATCCAGAGTCTCTTCATGTCTCAGCGGATCTTCCAGAGTCTCTTCACGTCACCGCTGACATCCAGAGTCTCTTCATGTCTCAGCGGATCTTCCAGAGTCTCGTCACGTCCTGTCTGCCACACTCAGATATTCAAAGTCAGTCCTTCAGTATCCTAGTCTGATATCCAGTGTGAGGGATGCACCACTGGTGTCTGCACGTGCAGCTGGTATCCCCAAACCAGCTCACTTTAACCCTCCTGTTCCTGCTCTAATTTCCCCTGTCTGAAGTGCTTCCCACGATGGGGATCGCTTTATGTTGCATTTGGGCTGAGTAAACCACTTCAGAACTTTTGTCCTGTTCTGAACCGGCCGAGGAGGCCATCTCTGAACTCTCGTTCTGTGCTGAATCAGCCAGGGTGGCTGATTTTGAACTGTTCATCCGTTTATTCTCATCTAATGTATCTGGTTTTGAACTGTCTGTCCTGCCCGTTTCCGTCAAGGAATCTAAACTTGAGTTGTCTATCTGTCTCAATGCTGTTGTTGAGTCTGAATTTGAACTATCTGTCGGTCCTGATTTAAGCATTGTGTCTGATGTTGAACCATGTGTTTGTCCCATTTCAATCTATGAATCTGTTTTTTGCCCCACTAGTCCAGTCACAACCCCAGAAACCTTACCTGAGCTCCCTGTAGGCTCTAGTAGCCTTGTCACAGCCCAAGGACCCGCCGTTGAACTCTTAACCCTGCCTGTCATGAACTCAGAAACCATAAATGCACTCTATGTCTGTCCCGTTTCGACCAAAGAGCCTGATTTTGAACTGTCTGCTTGTCCAGGTTCAGTCACTGAAATGTCTGTGAGACCAGTTTCCCTCAATGAGTCTGCTTTTGAATTGTCTGTTTTGCCAGTTTCTGTCACTAAACTGTCTGCTTCAGTCTCTATAAATGCACCAGATTTTGAGCTATCTGTCAGTCCAGTTACAGTCAGTGAGCCTGATTATGAACTGCCTGCCTGCTCAGTTGTCACCAGGGAAAATATTGATGGACTTGTGTTCCCTACCCCGGTCCTTGAGACCGTATATGCTCTTTCTGTTTTTTGTGTTTCAGTTTCTCCTAGGCACCAATCTATGCCCTGTCTGCTCCGCACTGGTGGGCTTCTGCTCCGCCGTGGAGGTCTTCTGCCCTGTCTGCTCCACCCTGGTGGGCTCCTGGTCCGTCTGCTCCGCTCTGGTGGGATCCAGACCCATTCGCTCCGCCCTGGTGGGATCTTGGTCCGTCTGCTCCGCCCTGGTGGGTCCATGCTCTGTCGGCCCTGTCCTGGCCTCTGGCTCCGCACTGGCTCCCAGCTCTGTCGGTTTCACTCTGGTTTTCTGCTCTGCCTCAGTCCCCAGTCTCTCCATTTCCACATGGACTTTGCCCTCCATCCATCCCCGTTCCACCTCCACTCCACCACCCTCCTGGATTATATTAAGTTAGGAGCATCTGGAAGCCGCTCCTTGGGGGGTGGCTCTGTCACGAATCTGGTCTATGAACTTCCGTTCACTCACCACCAGAGGTTACTAGCTCACCACATTGACTCTTGCACTACACTAACTGTTGTACGTCACCCCCAGACTACAATTCCCATCATCCATTGCACTGACGACACACACACAGCTGATTCCCATCACACGCTTTACTTAAGTCATGGACTTCCTCAGTCAGATTGACGAGTATTGTTCTGCGTTTAGCACTCTCCATGTGTTAGCTGCTTTACCAAGCCATTCTGTGTTTGTTTAGTTCCAGTATTGTCTAGCGTTTATCGCTCTCCTAGTGGTAGCTACATTACGGAGCCCTTCCGTGTTTTCTAAGTCTATGTTTAGTTTATTTTGTTTATAGCCTCGTTTCCGGTTTCCTGCCCGTGTATCTTGGATTAACCCTTGTCTCGCCGTTCGGACTCTGTTTATACCTCATTTGGATTATTGCTCTTGTTATTGGACTACCCCTCTTCTCAAGCCCTCTGGATATTGTTCGCTGATCAAAGACCCACATTTGCCCTAGGATTACTCTTTGTCTTACCTGTGTTATACCTGTTTGCTGATGTTTTGACCCTGATTGTGTTTTTGACCACGTCTGTTAAATAAAGCTTTGCACATGGATCCACACGTCTCACATCTCATTTGCCCCGTTACAGCTTTAACCTGCAGTTACAAATGCATAAATAATGTTTTGATATTTTAAACTTTAAATGTTGAATACTAATATTTGAAATTATTTTAAAAATGAAAAGATACTTTAAATGTAAAATTAAAACCGCCAGTAGGTGGCAGCAAGTCGCTGTTAATAAGTCAATGTCAATGAGTCATTGCGATTGAACCGAATCATTTAAACGGGTGATTCATTCAGGAATGAAACATCGTCATGTTGCTCAGAGATGCAAAACAGCGCTGAGGCTTTGTTTGGAATTTTTTTTTTTTTTTGGCGAAAGAGCAAAAACAGCCAATATGGTGTCTAAAATGTAAGTCTCCTGATATTAACTTATTGTTTATTGAACTGTTGTATAAAATCAATATCACATTTGTAACATGCTGATTTTTTTTTTAAACGGCATTCTTCATGTGATATTAACTATATGAAATGATATAAATATATACATTTTCTGCCCCCTTATCTTGAATTATGTGATCATTTGTGCATGTTAATAGACTGAATCATGCAGTGAAAGAACACACTCTAAATGTGTACACACACTAATAAGTGTTTTGTTTGGTTTTTGCAATATACTGAATAATGTCATGATGTCTCACAAGTTCAGTATTTGCACTCAACTTGCACAGATTTAGCTTGCATGAACTTCCCCAAGAAAGAGTGAACATAACTTACGAAAAGTAACCCGCCAAATTGGCTAGTGATTTGACAGCATTACCCACCACAGTTGATTTTTACCCACATTTGGCGGGCTGGCCGGTGTCAATTTCAAACCCTGAATGGAACGATAAAATAACGTTATTAACCGGTTAATGGCCATTTAAAATTTTCGATTCTGTTTGGAACTATAAAATTTGATTTCGTTTCTGGTTCTGTTCCTGTCAAAATTTTGTTCGTTTCCGGTTTTCGTTCCTTGAACCGGTTCAGAGCCCTCCTAGAAACCGATTCGCCTAAACACCAGTTATGTGAGGTTAAAGTTACTAAAACATGACTTCATATGAGTAACACACTGAAAAAGACCATACAAGACAACACTGCCTGGCTCCGCTCTGCTGACTGCGCGCGCACCTTCCCAAACAGATGGGGCTTTTCTTGTCACGTTCGCTGTTGTACTATTCTTTGAAACGACAGGGGGCGACGAGGAGTAACTGTCCTCTAAAACCATCTGTATTCACCGGTGAGAAGTCGTCATTTGCCGGTGTCATGAGAAATCGAGTCCCCTGTCGAAATCGGGACCGCTTAGGACCCCGAGTGATCCCACTGCCTAAATAAATACATAAAGATATTAATGTAAAAACATATGGCTTACTATATAGTGCATAATAGAACAAAATAGTGCATAATGAAACAAATCAAACGTAATTTCTTACACTTGATTAACTGCTAATTAATAAATAAAAGTAATAATATCCTATTAAGTGAAAAAAATGAAAATCATTCATTCGTTTTATTTATAAAATAAAACATTTGACATTTAACACAATTTATAACATAATTAAAAAAAAAAATTGTGAACATGTAGGGTAAGTGCAAATTCCTGTATAAAATAAGCTATGCAGCTAATCAGGTATCTGTATGCTATGCTAGTACATAAGCTAACGAATACAGACATTATCATTATAACGTAGTTTAAACATCATTTATCATTACATGATTTTGTAGGAATTGTATTCAGGCACTAAAGAGAGATTACCTATTAAAAGTAATTTGAGCCAATGGGATCGCTTGTGGTCCTAAGCGGACCCGATTTCAAGGGGGGACTCGATTTCTCATGACACCAGTACAAGACTTCTCGGGTGATGAATGAGTTGATGAATTAATCATTTCTTTATGTACAAACTGATTAAAATAGTCTTAAACTTTTGAGTATATTTCACATCAAATGCAAGACAATTTTGAGCAAATAGTGTATAAATAGTATCTAAATGAATTCTAATTCTATTTTTATTAGTGCTGTCAAAGTTAACGCGTTAATAACGCGTTAACGCAAATTCATTTTAACGGGCCGGCACTAATTTTATTAACGCGCCATTAACGCAGCGCGCATTTTCAGTTTGACCAGTGGCCTAACCCGTACTACTATAGTTGGAGAAATGGAAATGGATGGAGATGCTGACAGTGTTGCCAATTTAGCGACTTTTCAGACCACTTTAGCAACTTTTTTTTTATTTTTATTTTTTTCAAAAAGCGCCTAGTGAGTAATCTTTT
Organism: Spinibarbus caldwelli; assembly: GCA_039654775.1. Classification (NCBI taxonomy): domain Eukaryota; kingdom Metazoa; phylum Chordata; class Actinopteri; order Cypriniformes; family Cyprinidae; genus Spinibarbus; species Spinibarbus caldwelli. Next base: position 2,734,992 of record CM077224.1, read on the forward strand.
AGGGTTTGCCCAAACCTTATTTAGTTTCTGAGACTCGCCGGTACTGCCGCGCGAGCGCGAGGTCTCCCTTTCTCGCTGCGCGCACACCTCCCTCCCTCCCTCTCTCCCTCCCTCCGCGTCTGCTCTGTTCAGCGCGCGGATGAGAGGAGCAGCGCTTTCAGTTAAAACAGATATTATGTTGCTTCTCTAATTTTACATGCAAATATAGCCGAAATCACAGCACATCTATTGACTTTATCTTATGTATAGCCTATTTGATTTTATCAGACGATGGCTGGATTATAAATCAGGATTTTTGTGCAGATTAACATCTTGGAGGGGAGAGCTGGTTATTTAGTCCTATAGGTCGCGTTTCAGTCACTATTTCATATTCATTCCGTTGTCTGACAACAGAAACAGCAAAATATATCAATGAAAACAGTTTTATTGAGAATTTAGCTGCATCAAAATACAGTATGTGGGCACAGAGAGGCAAACAAATGTAATAATAAATAAATGTACATTTTGCATGTTCAGAAGAAGTGAGATGCTCTGTCATGCGGAAATGTAAACAGGTTTGTGTAAGTAAATTGCTCAGTGCAAAGAAAAAGAAGTTATGGGAACCTGGTATTTCTTTTTTCATGTGTTTAATAGACATGAACAAGTTCTTTGAAACACATATATGATCTTTGAAACATGTCTAGTCTTCAGGCTCTGTTAACTATGGTTTCACTTATAAAAAACATATATTGCATAAAGCATCCATATTTGTCATTACCCATGTTGATTAGAGTATTTAAAACATGAAAAGTATTAATTTAAGGTACATTTAGAACAGATAAAAATGTGCGATTAAATTGCGATTAATCACGAGTTAACTCGTGACAATCATGCGATTAATCGCGATTAAATATTTTAATCGATTGACGGCCCTAATTTTTATACAAAAAAATAAAAATAAAACGTACTTCAATTAAAAAGCCTTGGACAAACTATGCAAAAAACAAACAAACAAACAAAAAAAACTGCATTGTTTTCCCTTAAAGCATCAAAAAGCACCTGATGGAATTTGCACTTCACATTAAACTGCTTCTGTTTCACACAAATGCCGGCACAGACGTTCATGTTCAGCTAGAGTCGCCCTGAAGTTGTACATGTTCGGAAGCGGAGCTGCGCGGAAAGTTCACTCGAGATGCCGCGCATTCAAAGCAAACTTCCGCCAACACCGCGATGACGTCATATTTGCTGCACTCACCCAAGCGAACTTGCGGACATGTCTAATATAACGGTGCGTTCCAAATGGGGTATATCGCCCTCCGAAGGGCACTTCGGAGTGAAAACAATCATGGCCGCCATATTGAAGGGTCGTTCAAAACCGAAGTCCTCAAAACTAGCCACTTCAAAGGGCCCTTCGGAATGAAGGATTTCGAAGGGTACAACTGATGGACACTTCGGGCTCCCATGATCCTTTGTACAGATTCTTTGCATGATGACGGCGCTTCAGTTTGATGATGCAGAAGGGCACTTCAAGAAACAGTTGTCTGGTCCCCTACATCCTTCAACCCTTCGAAGCTCTCACTCCAGAGGGTAAACCCCTTTGAAGGGATTAGGGCATAGGGATGAGCCCTTCCGAATGGAACGCAGGGTAAATCAGCCTTTAGGCGGCAAATGTTTAGTGGTTATTCCTCCAGGGGGCGCTTATGGACACAAGACGAATCCTTCATTCAAATCTCTAAAACGTTATGTTGTTTTATTGTAAACATCCGTACACTATAAAGTAACTTTTTTTCACATTTATTTGAATTTGCAAGTGTAATATAATTAAAAGCCACTGTTACAATCTATACAGAATAATTTACAAACTTTATGCAGGTTTTTTAAATATATATTCAATCAGCAAGGCACATCTCTGCATTATACTGCAATATGTATGATTAAACATAAGCAGTCATTCAAGAGTTACTTGTTAGTAGTGCATAAGCTGCCCAAACTACCAAAACAAAGCAAATGTTCTTATACTTGAAAAATGTGATCATCTATACTGACATACACAGTCTATATATATATATATATATATATATATATATATATATATATATATATATATATATATATACTGTTGCTTTAAACATTTTGTATATACACAGGGCTACAGTAAAGAGCATACATACTTTAAGTTTAAGTTTATTTGTTTACAGGGGCAATTGCACATTAATAAACATAACTGTAAATGCGCCAGAATTAGCCAAAAAGGCTATTTTTCATCTGTTGACCCTTGACAGAATGTTAAAAAGTCACCCTAAAACAAAGACAGAGCATCATTACAGATATACACATTATATGAAAAAAAGGTAACATACAGAAAATATTACAGAAACATAAACGCACAGTAAAAATCACTGTTAAAATACAAAATATAAGTAAATTATCTAGACAAAGTAAAAATATGAGGGAAGAGAGAGAGAGAGAGAGAGAGAGAGAGAGAGAGAGAGAAAGAAAGAGAGAGAGAGATGGCAACAGGAGAAGGCAACATAGCCAAGAGCAATTAGTACAAGGAAGTCTACTGTCAAGAACAGTGGCGGCTGGTGGCAAATTTTCTAGATGGGGCGCCACATTCAACAATTTTAGCATATATCCCCATATGATTTATCCCAGTATAACAAAAGGAACATGAAACATTTTAAATAAAGAAAATTGTTTTACCAAATTCAAGATTGAGGATGATTCTCACAAAACTATATTTTCTGCAAGCTTTTTTCAAGAAAAATGAAAACATTGTTTTTAATTTTAATAATAATTCAAAACTGATGTATAAAAAATCTGAGAGAAAAAAAATGTTACATTTGTTTACAGCATTTTCTATACATATCAATGTATATCTCAATCAATACAAGTCAAGCTGCAGTACCAAGGAGGACCACACGGAGACGCCAACAGGCCACTATCCCAGTCGCCTTAACGTTATAATAAAAATACACGGATCTGTATTGAGAATTATTAAACAGAGCAAAACACAAATTTAAAAAAAAAGAAAAAAAAAAGAAGGAAATAAAAACATTCTGACTTTGTGGTGATCTGAAGGCAGCTCAACATGACCAGAACAGTTCTTCTGTCAGAGTGAGAGTTGATGCCAATAATAATAATAATAATAATAATAATACATTTATTTTATATAGCGCCTTTAAAAGTTGCTTTCTCAAAGCGCTGTACATAAAAGGTTACATAAAGTAAAACACAACAATAAATACAATAAACTATAAATTCAACAAGAAATAAATCACAAAAATACAACAGAAACCTAATCAAATAAAAGCATTCCTAAAAAAATGTTTTGAGAGAGGTTTAAAAAACAGCTAAAGAATTAGCATCCCTAATGTCAGTTGGGAGAGAATTCCGCAGTTTAGGAGCATACGTTGAGAATGCCCTGTCCCCCCTAGATCGCAGCCGTGTTTTAGGAACAACTAAGAGACCATGCTGACACGATAGTAAATTACGAGATGGCGTGTAGGGCGTTAAAAGATTTGCCAAATACTGTGGAGTAAGTCCATGCAGACCCTTGTATGTAAGCATTAAAATTTTAAAATCTACACGGTATTTAACAGGGAGCCAGTGTAACGTTTCCAAGACAGGAGTTATATGATCACCAGCCCTAGCCCCAGTTAAAATTCTATCTGCTGAATTCTGCAAATTCTAAGAGAAGATTTGGACACTCCAAAAAGGAGAGCATAAACACCACTGTCCATAGCAAACTCCTATAAAAACACGCTTCTTCAGCGAGTGTCCATTATAAAACACTTGCCAGACATGCGATCATACTGAAATGTGCTCATAAAGCTATCAGAGAGCACACATACACGGTTTGTTTATTTGCACACTAATAATAACGGACTCGCGCGCGTCTAATAATGTAAGTTACGATTCATGTATGTCACTGACTGTAATCGTCTTTACCTCCAATTCAATCGTCATCCATCAAAACTTAACTGGTAAGATACTGGTTTGCTTTATTCAGCCCATATGTGATGGGATTATAGTATTATTGAAATGGTATTTGTATGGGGACGTATTGTGATATTTCTTTTGTTATTGATTAGTGCCGGTGTATTATGTTCTGCTCTTGTTTACATTCTTCGGATAGATTATTTGTATTCCAGCCTGATAGGCTGGACTCTGAATGGGTGGAGACTGTTGCCCTTTAAGAGCGCGCTGTGGAGACTGAGCCGGTGTGTGTCCTCTGGGACGACGTGCAGTCACGTGTTGGTACGACGGAAGTTACAAGGCTGTTGGGGCGCAGGCGCAGGCGTCCGAGAAGGGGTATGAAGAGCGCGTGGTTGTGGAAACGCAAAGAAAAGACGTAACTAGTGCATTAACGGCGATACAGACCGGGCAAGGAGTGCGAGTGGATCGAGGTGTGGTGAACACGACGGCGACGCAGAGGAAGTACATTCACACCGCTGGAATTTCTTTAGACTGGGTAGCGGAACTGCTATCCGGTCACATTGTGAGTACAATTCTAATAACTGGTTGATTGAAGAAAATAGATCGACGGATAAAAGACCCCTGTCATTAGTCCACATTATTGAACTTTAATTAGTAGAGACGGTGATGATGAAGTGACAGTGTACCAGCCAATCTCTTTCTTTTCTTTTTAGTTGTGAAACTGGGTTTGGGTGTTCTTGTGCTGTGGTGGGTTATTGTGTGCACTTGTGTATGGTTTAAATTGGACTGGGATACTGGCAGTTGTTTCTATCTGTTTTCCAGTGTACTACTGCAAAAATCAGTGGAAGTTTCTGTGACTGGGGGACTATATCAAGACTGTTCGTGCCTGATCAAGGAGATACGATAACCGGACTATCTTAAGACTGAACATCTCGCTGCATTCTCTTTTTACTTTTATGATTTTATAGTCAGATGTTTTATTGGTAATAAAAGATTTGGGATTTGATATACCTCTTGAGTGTCAATAGTGGTGATGTCCAGCCTTCAATTGGATAATTATCAAATGAATTGGGATAAGCTGAGTCCTGGGTCTCAGTTAATAATCCAGGTGGCGTAGTCGGCTCCTTGTTATAGAAATAGTAAGTCGGGCTTAGAACTGCCATTTAAAGGAAAAAAAAGAAAAACTTACTTGCGCTTTTTACATCTGGCGTAGTCGGCAGGATATTCGGACCTGTGTGAAGGACTGAAGACATCTTTTTGACACTCACGTGGTAGATCGAACTGGGGAGTTTTGAAAATGATGATGCCGGTTTTTCCTGGGGCTCCGTGGGTTCCCAAATTTAGTGGGGCAGGTGGTGATCTGAGTTATGGGGATTGGAAGGAGCAAATTCAAGGGCTCTTAGAGGCCCAAGAAATGACTGAGGTTAAAAAAGTAAAGATTTTATTAGGTGCTTTGGGTGGGGATGCAAAGCGAGAGGTGAGTGTTTTGGCAGATGAAGAACGTGATAAGTTGAGTAAGATCTTTGATCAATTAGATATCCTGTATGCTGGAGAAGTCCCCTTGCCTGTCCTGAGGTCACAGTTCTTTAGTTGTAGGCAAAAGCCAGAGGAGTCTTTTAAAGCTTTTGTTTTACGTTTAAGGGAACTCTTCCGTAGGCTACAGAGGCGCAGCCCAGAGGGAGCCCTGGTGGAAACCCAGTTAAAGTAGCAGTTATTGATGGGGATGGAGGATGGCCCAATGTTGAGGGCCTTGAAGACGTATGCTCGTCGCAATCCAGCAGGAACCTTTGCAGAGCTGCACCAGGAGGCTTTGTCGTTGGAAGGGGAGTATGGCCAAGCAAGGTATGAGACCGCATGTGCTGCCATTAGTCAACTTGATGCATCTAATCTACGTCCACATAGGCCCGACTGGAAAGCTGAATTGAAGCGTGAGATCTTGGAGGAGGTTAAGGGCCAGATTCGAGAACTGACTCAGGAAGTGATGTGGGAGTTGAGGCCCTCGAACCCTGCAGCCTCGGTAAACCATGCACCCCCACAACAACAGGCTATTTTTGCAGCTAGGAGGAGAGAGCATCAGTCGATAAACCAATGGGACCTGGAGGGGAGACCTATTTGTCGACGCTGCCAGCAGCCAGGTCATGTGGCCCGTAACTGTAGAGAGCACAGAGAGCCCAGACAAGCTTTAAACGAGACTGCCCTGTTGTAGAGGTCCAAACAACAGGGTTATTGACTCCAATTGATAATCAAGGGACCATGCACTCTTTTATTGCTGAATGCCCTATGGTAGATGTTTTGATCCAGAATGTTCCTTGTAAAGGCTTATTAGATACGGGGTCGCAGGTAACTTTTAATGCGGCAGAGTATGCTAGAAGAGAACTTTCCTAGCTATAAGTTGGGCGACGCCTCCCTGTTGACCCTGAGAGCCGCCAATGGTCTGGAAATTCCCTACGTTGGGTATGCAGTATTGGACTTTGAAGTGGCAGGTATCCATCTTCAGGAAAGGGGTGTCGTGATTGTGAAAGATGAATTTTCCACTAATCCTTTAATTATTGGAATGAATGTTATCTCATCGTGTTGGAGTGCCCTGTTTCAGGGTCCATCTCAGTCTTTCTCGTTTCAGAGCCCTGTAGAACAGCGAGTGTGGAAACAGGCCATGGCAACATGTCAACGTATTGCTGCGCGTACTCAAGATGACGGGTTCCTAGGTTATGTGTGGCCAGCCAGTCGCCACAAGATATGGATCCCCCCTCAGAGTGAGGTCATTGTGTGGGGGCGTGTTCGAATGGGCCTACAGAATCACAATTATTGTGGATTGGTGGAACCCCTGTTGGAGTCAGATGCCGTGACGGCTGCTCGGATCGTGGCTATAGTCAAGGATGGTAAGATCCCTGTCAGGTTATGTAATATGCATCCTTACAGAGTGTCTGTGGGCCGGTACCAGAAGCTTGGTCGGCTATATGAGATGCCTGACGTGGATGTCTATGGCCAAAGAAATCTAGATCTGACTCTGAGTAAGGATGGCTTTGTGGATATTCGTGTGGTGGAAGCTGAAAGCTTTGAAGAGGAGATAACTGTTGATGGGGTGAGTCCCCTAATGCTTGGATCTGAGTTAACTGCCCAACAACGTCAAGCTTTTGATGCATTTTTGAGGAAGTGGAGTGGAGTTTTTGCTAAGCATGAGAATGATTTGGGCTTTACTGAGACTGTCCAGCATAGGATTTATACTGGTAATGCCCCTCCTGTCCGAGAACGGTTTCGACCCCTCCCCCCAATGATGTATAAAGAGATGAAACTTCTGTTGGCCGATATGTTGGAAAGAGGAGTAATTTCTGAGAGTAATAGCCCATGGGCAGCACCAGTTGTTCTGGTCAAGAAGGATGGAAGTTGGCGCTTTTGTGTTGACTATAGGAAGTTAAATGCAATTACACACAAGGATGCGTTTCCACTTCCTCGAATAGAAGAGACCTTAACCACTTTAACCCGAGCCGAGTGGTTTAGCACCCTGGATTTGGCCAGTGGCTATTGGCAAGTGGGGGTGCACCCGGATGACCGCCCAAAGACCGCATTTACAACCCCTTTGGGGTTATTTGAATTTCAGCGTATGCCGTTTGGCCTGTGCAATGGACCAGCTACATTCCAGAGATTAATGCAGCATTGTTTGAGTGACTACATTGTAGATTTTTTGTTGGTCTATTTGGATGATGTCATTGTGTATTCTGGAGACTTTGCCACCCATCTTCGGCACTTGGAGCAGGTATTTCAGAGGCTGTCGCAGTATGGATTGAAGTTGAGGCTGGACAAGTGTCAGTTCCTTCGACAAGAAGTGAAATTCCTGGGGCATATAGTGAATAAGACTGGCATAAGCCCAGATCCAGGTAAAATGGCCGCCGTTTACGAGTGGCCTGTCCCATCTACTGTCCGAGAGGTGAGGGCATTCTTGGGCTTGGCTGGCTATTATAGACGTTTCATTGCAAATTTTGCCCGGAGAGCACAGCCTTTAAATGCTCTTTTAACAGGAGTTCCAGCCGACAAGAAGTCAAGTAATCGTAAGGTTAAGTGGACCGCCGATTGCCAAGTTGCTTTTGTAAATCTAAAGACATGCCTCACGCAAGCCCCAATTTTGGCATATGCCGATTTTTCTTTGCCTTTCGTCCTTTATACTGATGCCAGTCACCAAGGATTGGGTGCAGTATTATCACAGATACAAGATGGGCAGGAGCGGGTGATTGCCTACGCAAGCCGCAGTCTCCATCCTGCAGAGCGGAACGACGCCAATTATAGCTCTTTTAAGTTGGAGTTGTTGGCCTTAAAATGGGCCATTACAGAGAAATTTAAAGACTTTTTGACTGGAACTAAATGTACTGTAGTTACAGATAACAACCCAGTGGCCCACCTACAGACAGCAAGACTTGGAGCTGTGGAACAGCGCTGGATAGCCCAGCTGGCAAATTTCGATTTCACGGTGAAGTATCGGGCTGGGCGTGATAATGCTAATGCTGATAGTCTGTCTAGGTTTCCACTAGCCCGATTGGCGTCCATTGAGGTACGACAAGTTGAGGTAGCAGAAAATGCCTGTCAGTTAGTGATCGAGACCCTGGACCTAGAGGAGTGGCGTAAGAGCCAAGGTGAAGATGAGGAACTTCTGCAGGTATGGAGGTACGTGGAGTCAAGTAGTATGCCCACAGCTAGGGAGCGCACCACGATGTCTATGACAGTGAAGCGCTTACTTCGACAGAGCTCTAAACTGGTGATTCAAGATGGGGTGTTATACAAGAGAATGATTGACCCCAGTACCCATGAGTTACATCTACAGATTATTTGTCCGGCCTCTAGACAGGAAGAAGTATGGAAGAGGTACCATGAGGCTTCTGCACATGCAGGGATTGCACGGACACTGTCAAGAGTCAGGCACCATTTTTATTGGCCGAAGATGGAGGAGACCGTGAAAGGGTTCCATCTGGGTTGTGTCAGCTGTGGCCTGCAGAAAGGGAAGGAAGATAAGGCCCCTCTTAATCCGATTGAGGTATCGTTCCCTTTAGAAGTAGTAGCCTTAGACTTTTTGACGTTAGGGCGCCCAGCCGATTCATGTCAGAATATTTTAGTCGTTGTTGACTTGTTCACACGTTATGCATGGGCCATTCCAACAAGCGATCAAACTGCTAAGGTGACAGTTAGGGCTCTATGGGAACATGTCGTTCAGACTTTTGGTTGTCCCCTGCGTTTCCACTCGGATAGGGGCCCAAATTTTGAATCGGCACTGAAGGAGTTTTGTCAAATATATGGGACAGCAAAGAGCCGAACAACCCCATATCACCCAGCCGGGAATGGTAGGGTAGAGAGGGTGAATCAGACTTTATTGAGGATGTTGCGGACATTGGAGAGAGAGAAATCAAATCAAATCACTTTTATTGTCACATCATCTCGGCACGTGTGCCTTGGTGAGTGAAATTCTTGAGAGCGTGCTCCAGACAGTGCAGAAACAATTAACATATAGACAGTACCATTACATACTTCAGATGACAATGTGCAATATACACATACAGATACTCAGTACACACAGTGTACTATTAAACATACATACAGTTATCAATACACAATTATACATGTATGTACACATTCTACATTATGTACACATATATACACACAATAATATGCAAAGGTGCAGTAGATTATACGTAAGCTGGATACGCAAATGTCATGGGTGTGCATTGGATGGTATCCAGTGGTAGCAGATAGATTGATGTATTAGTGCAGTGTGTACGTGTAGTCCAGTTTGAACTGTGTTGGAGTTAAAGTGCAGTGCGTGGCATATCGTAAAGTGGGAGTGTGCTGTGGGGTGTATTAGTTCTGACCGTTCATTAGCCTGATAGCCTGAGGGAAAAAGCTGTCCCTCAGTCGGCTAGTCCGGGATCGGATGCTGCGGAGACGTCTACCTGAGGGCAGCAGAGAGAACAGTCTGTGGGACGGGTGGCTGGAGTCATTGATGATCCTCCGGGCTTTCCTTATACACCGCCTGGTGTAGATGTCCTGGAGGGAGGGAAGCTCACCTCCAACAATGTGGCGGGCAGTTCGCACAACCCTTTGCAGAGCTTTGCGGTTGCCAGCGGTGCTGTTTCCAAACCAGGCGGTGATGCAGCCGGTCAGGATGCTCTCCACAGTGCAGGTGTAGAATGATCTGAGGATGCTGGGGCTCATTCCAAACTTCCTCAGCCGTCTCAGGAAGAAGAGGCGTTGATGTGACTTCTTCAGCACTGCATCTGTGTGAGCGGACCATGTGAGATCCTCAGTGATGTGAACGCCGAGGAACTTAAAGCTGTTTACCCGCTCCACAGGTGTCTCGTCGATGGTGATGGGTGTGTGTTCTCTGCTCTGTCTCCTGAAATCCACCACCAGCTCCTTGGTCTTGTCGATGTTGAGTGAGAGGTGGTTCTCCTGACACCATTTAGTCAGGGTACTCACCTCCGCTCTGTAGGCCGACTCATCGTTGTCAGTGATCAGGCCTATCACCGTTGTGTCGTCAGCAAATTTGACGATGACGTTGGAGCTGTGTGTGGCTGCACAGTCATGTGTGTACAGGGAGTACAGGAGTGGGCTGAGGACGCAGCCCTGAGGAGCACCAGTGTTGAGGGTCAGCGGAGATGAAGTTTTGTTGCCCATTCTGACCACCTGACTTCTGCCTGTCAGAAAGTCCAGGATCCAGCCGCACAGAGATCTGTTTAGTCCTAGAGTCTGGAGCTTCGCAACCAGTGTGGCAGGCACTATGGTATTGAATGCGGAGCTATAGTCCACGAATAGCATTCTCACATAGGTGTTCTTGTTTTCCAGGTGGGAGAGAGCAGTATGCAGGGTGAAGGCAATAGCATCGTCTGTGGAACGGTTGCTGCGATATGCAAATTGCAGCGGGTCCAGTGAGGCAGGCAGCACAGAGCAGATGTAGTCTCTGATGAGTTTCTCAAAACACTTGCTGAAGATGGGTGTCAGAGCAACAGGCCTCCAGTCATTCAAGCATGTGATTTTATTTTTCTTTGGTATGGGCACAATAGTGGATTTTTTGAAGCATAAGGGAACCACAGACAGAGAGAGGGATAGGTTGAAAATGTCTGTGAAAACCCCGGCTAGCTGGAATGCGCATGCTCGGAGCACACGGCCTGGAATGCCATCGGGACCCACAGCCTTGTGGATATTCACCCGTCTGAAGGATCGGGTTACATCCGCGACAGAAATGGAGATTGCACTCGCCTCCTCTGCAACAGCCGAGGGAGCGCTCTCTGTGTGGGCGGTGTTGTGAGCCTCGAAACGAGCATAAAAATGATTGAGCTCGTCCGGTAGAGAGGCGGCAATGTTCACTGTAGCTGGTTTATTCCCTTTAAAATCCGTGATGTTATTGATGCCCTGCCACATGCTTCTTGTGTTGTTGGTGTTGAATTGTTCTTCAACTTTGTTTTTATATTGTCGTTTGGCGGCTTTGATGGATTTCCTGAGATCGTAGCTGGCTTGTTTTCGATTGTCAAAGTTTCCGGATTTAAAGGCAGATGTCCGTGCTGACAAGGCTGCTCGAACATCACTGTTAATCCATGGTTTTTGGTTGGGGTAGATGCGGATTGTTTTTGTCGGCACTACGTCCTCTACACACTTCCTGATGAAACACGTTACAGTATCTGAGTACGCCTCTATGTCGTCATCAGACGCTGCCCGGAACATGTCCCAGTCCACGTGATCAAAACAGTCCTGTAGTATAGCGTCCGATTGGTCCGACCAGCATTGAATTGTCCTGAGGGCGGGTGCTTCTCGTTTCAGTTTCTGCCTATAAGCAGGCAGGAGCAGAACGGAAGAATGATCCGATTTGCCGAAAGGTGGGCGGGGGAGCGGTTTGTAGGCGTCCCGGAAAGGAGAGTAGCAGTGGTCTAGTACACGATCACCGCGCGTGTTGATGGTGATGTGTTGAAAGTATTTTGGTGCTATTGTTCCGAAGTTGGCTTTGTTAAAGTCCCCCATAACAATGAACGCTGCATCTGGGTACGCGGTTTCCTGCTCGCTTATATTCCCATACAGTTCCTTGAGTGCCTGTTCTGTGTTGGCTTGAGGGGGAATGTAAACAGCTGTGATTATGACCGCTGTAAATTCCCTCGGTAGCCAGAATGGTCGACACAGAAGCATGTGAAATTCCAGATCAGGGGAGCAGAAGGATTTAACAGAGTGTAGGTTCCTTTCGTCACACCACGAGTTGTTGATAAAGAAACAAACACCCCCACCTCTGCTTTTCCCTGTGAGCTCTTTCGTTCTGTCCGAGCGGTGCACGGAGAACCCCGTAAGCTCGATGGCTGAGTCTGGAACCACTGCAGACATCCATGTTTCTGTGAGGCAAATAATGCAGCAGTCCCTTGCTTCTCGTTGGTATGAGATGCGTGCCCGCAGTTCGCAGAGTTTGTTGTCCAGTGACTGAACGTTAGCCAGCAAAATGGTAGGGAGAGGAGGTCGGAGGGGACGGCGTCTGAGTCTGACGAGGACGCCTCTTTTTCCCCTTTTCCGGCGGCGTTTCCTCGGTCGTGACCGTGCGGCCCAGACAAAGGGCTCTGATGCGGTGTCTGTAAACAGAGCGCCGGCGTTCAAGAACTCAAAGTCCGGTTTACGTTGCACGACGAGGGAACCTATGTTTAGAAGCGTGTGTCTGTCGTAGACAGTTATACTAACAGCATCCAGCACGTAAAACAACAAAATAACAAATAAAACACACGAAAAACTGCAATGTTTTCTCGGAGCTCGCAACACGGCAGCCATGCTCGGCGCCATCTTGTAACATCTTGTAAGCAGGATAGGTGGCCAGAATTTCTCCTAGAGTTAATGCAGGCATATAACAACACCATACATGGGGCCACGGGGTTTACACCTTCTTATTTAATGTTTGGCCGTTCTTTACGTACACCAGTAGATATGAGCCTTGGAGTGGGGGCAGGACAAAATAGAATGGATTTGAAGGGGTGGGTACAGGAGCACCATCAAAAGCTGAGTTGGGCTTATGCATTAGCAAAAAAAACAATGGACGAGGCTGCGAAACTTTCTAAACAGACCTATGATAGTAAGGCAAAAGCCACACCATTCTTGGCTGGTCAACGTGTTTTGATTTGGGACAGGAATAGGCAGGGACGTGGGAAGTTGTGTAGTTGGTGGGACCCTACGCCTTATGTTGTGCTTGGGGCACTTGGGAGTACGGGACTGGTGTACCGAGTGCGACCAGAACAAGGGGGGCAAGAAGAAGTGTTGCATCGAAATGCCCTTAAGTTGTGTTCCCTACCTGAGGTAGGACAGCGACAGCCTATAATTACGGAGGGGACCAGTACGCACATAGATCCCCTGCCTTATAGTATGTGGGTTGCCTTAGAGCCTGATGATGTGAATGGAGAAAACCAGGTCAGGCGGTCTACAAGTCTAAATCTAGGACAACGGCCTTTGAGGTACAGATAAGAGGATAAGGTAATAGCAGGGACTGCTGATGTTCTATTGTGGGGGGGGTGTGATGGGATTATAGTATTATTGAAATGGTATTTGTATGGGGACGTATTGTGATATTTCTTTTGTTATTGATTAGTGCCGGTGTATTATGTTCTGCTCTTGTTTACATTCTTCGGATAGATTATTTGTATTCCAGCCTGATAGGCTGGACTCTGAATGGGTGGAGACCGTTGCCCTTTAAGAGCGCGCTGTGGAGACTGAGCCGGTGTGTGTCCTCTGGGACGACGTGCAGTCACGTGTTGGTACGACGGAAGTTACAAGGCTGTTGGGGCGCAGGCGCAGGCGTCCGAGAAGGGGTATGAAGAGCGCGTGGTTGTGGAAACGCAAAGAAAAGACGTAACTAGTGCATTAACGGCGATACAGACCGGGCAAGGAGTGCGAGTGGATCGAGGTGTGGTGAACACGACGGCGACGCAGAGGAAGTACATTCACACCGCTGGAATTTCTTTAGACTGGGTAGCGGAACTGCTATCCGGTCACATTGTGAGTACAATTCTAATAACTGGTTGATTGAAGAAAATAGATCGACGGATAAAAGACCCCTGTCATTAGTCCACATTATTGAACTTTAATTAGTAGAGACGGTGATGATGAAGTGACAGTGTACCAGCCAATCTCTTTCTTTTCTTTTTAGTTGTGAAACTGGGTTTGGGTGTTCTTGTGCTGTGGTGGGTTATTGTGTGCACTTGTGTATGGTTTAAATTGGACTGGGATACTGGCAGTTGTTTCTATCTGTTTTCCAGTGTACTACTGCAAAAATCAGTGGAAGTTTCTGTGACTGGGGGACTATATCAAGACTGTTCGTGCCTGATCAAGGAGATACGATAACCGGACTATCTTAAGACTGAACATCTCGCTGCATTCTCTCTTTTTACTTTTATGATTTTATAGTCAGATGTTTTATTGGTAATAAAAGATTTGGGATTTGATATACCTCTTGAGTGTCAATAGTGGTGATGTCCAGCCTTCAATTGGATAATTATCAAATGAATTGGGATAAGCTGAGTCCTGGGTCTCAGTTAATAATCCAGGTGGCGTAGTCGGCTCCTTGTTATAGAAATAGTAAGTCGGGCTTAGAACTGCCATTTTAAAGGAAAAAAAAGAAAAACTTACTTGCGCTTTTTACACATACAGACTAGTCCTGACTTAACATTTCTCATTATTAGAGGTATGTTTGTTCCGACCAATCGCTGCACAAGTTAAGGTCACGCATGTTGACGAAAGCACGTTAGTGCTAGCCCTCCCGGAACCCATACAGATTGCATTGCAGTGCCTGCAGTTTAAAAAAAAAAAATTAATAAATAAAAAAACATGTTTGTATGGAAGTCTATGGGAACATACATTTAAGATGAAACTGAAAAGAACCAAAAGTATGTAATCTTCTAACTGTTGATGTGATGGAGTTCCATTCCCTTGCAGCTTTGACTGAAAATACTGACTGACTGAATTTACATCTTTTGAGAGGAATAATACAGTCCCCTCTTTCCCCACCCCTTGTAGATCGGTGAGCAGTTGTTCTAATATTCAGAAACCGTTTTAGTGGAGAAGTCAGGCTGTATAGTCTTAAACAGTAGACAAATATGTACATATTTGATCAAATTATCCCAGCTTAACAAATTGTATTTTTTTTTTTTTTTTTTTAATATTGAACAATGATGAAACTGAACTGATTTCTTATCAAGAGTTTTTAGTGACTGTTTATACAAAGTCTCTTTCAGAGAAGTAATTTCAGAGTAGTAATACTAGCATGTGACCAAGTAGTTAAACAATAAGTAATATGAGAAATAATCATGGAATGCACATACATCAAAGCGGCCTCAGACAACATATAATCACAAATAAATCTAAAATTTGATAGACTAAATCTGACCCGGTTACAGACCTTTTTAACCTGAGCCTTAAATGAAAGTTTGGAATCAATCAGAACACTGAGGTAAATATTCAGATACAACTTGTAATCTTTCCCCTGATACAAAAACATCTGGCACTACACTTAAACTATTAGTTTTGGTAAAGAACATACACACTGTTTTAGAGATGTTTAACTGTAAACAGCATTGTTATAGCCAAGCTGTGACATGAACCAGGGATTCTGTAAGTTCATTTGCAACTTGTGACACACTACTCCCGTGTATATAAATAACAGTGTCATCCGCATACATTTGAATGTTAGTGTTAGGACAGACGGATGGAAGATCATTGATGTACAACGTAAAAAGTAAAGGACCCAGAAGAGATCCTTGTGGAACACCAGTGGATATACTTAGGGGGGCTGACTTACAATTCTGTATACTAACATACTGTGTGCGACCTGACAAGTATGATTCAATCCATCTTAAAGTATGTGGAGAGAAATTAAAACCTAATAATTTAGACATAAGAATTCTGTGGTTTAGTGTCAAAGGCCTTCCTGAGGTCAAGAAACACAGCCCCGACGACTCCTCCTTTATCTAATAGAGACTTGACTTTTTCAATGAGGTAGCAATTTGCAGTGGTGTATTGTAACGAAGTAATAATACTTTATTACAATACTTAAGTATTTTTTGGTAGTATCTGTACTTTACTTGAGTTTTTATATTTCAGCCAACTTTTACTTTTACTCCGATACATTTCCTCGAAGCACATTCGTTACTTACTACAAAATAGTCAGAAGAACACAGATGGCAAGAAAGCAGGTTTGACGAATCAGTGGTCTGGCGTTTGCAAGTTAGACTCCTAAAAACACCTTTGCTCATGCAAACAAGTGCGCGCACAGCCGCGGATGATTCATTTTCCATTCAAGTCGAATCTGGGGTGTGCAATACAGCATGGTCTGCATATGGTAAGTGTTGCTGTAATGATGTGCGATCTGACATTTTCAAGTAGGCTATATCACCAAATCACACACAGAGTGCACGCACGTTGATTTATTAGTCTTTTAAAACTCAAAATTCCAGGCATTCTAAATTGTAGACAGCAAAAATGCTTCTGTATGCTTTTTATATTTATATAATTTAACATAGCTAACTTCTATATCTATCTATATCACACAAAGAGTACCATTTTTCTGCAAATATCAGCATGAACAAATTTAATTATTTTATACAATTTCAGTAAAGCAATAAGTGACTTACATTTTAGACATAATATTGCTGGTTTTTGCTCAATTTTGCCAACGAAAATAGTTCCAAACAAAGATCACAGCACTGTTTTGGGTCTCTGAGCAATGGACAGTGTTTACTTATTGAATGTATTAGCTTTTTGAACGAATGGGTTAACACTTAAATGCGTACCTCGGGTCTTTAGCAACCCGGTACATCATTCTCTACCCTCTCCCTCCTTCATTTTTTAAAGTTAGACACCAACTTTCTTAGTATTCTTCAATCTATTCATTATAAACAATATAAGAAAAAAATAGTAAAATATAAAAGAATGCCTGTTTTCTGATTAATTTTTTGTAAAAAGTGTACAGGGTCGCTAGAGACCCGAGGTATGTCAATGTGTAAGTATTTTTTTTTTCTGCGCAACTACAGTATATTTACATATCAGATAACGTGCAATGCATCTTTTTTTCCTCAAGATGGCACTGTTTGATACACGATGATGACGTGACGTTTCACTCATAATTACAGCAGGCATAAAACAAACGAATATCATCAGCAAAAAATTGAACTGGTTTGAATGGCTTTACTGCAGAGCAATTACTATTCGCAATGAAATCTAAAAGTCACTGCCATTTGATGCTGGATGTGGTGAATAAGCTGCCAGTGATCAAAATATTGAATATCAAGTCATTGAAAACGATCGTTTTGAGAATATGGTTGAGATTGCGAATATGAGGCAGATGCTGAATCTATGTGGAAGTACGCTCTGATGATGACAGCGATGGTAAAATCATCTGCTCAAATTGAAAGGTAACAAAATATGCTTTATTTTATTCTTCTGTAATTGTTCTTAAAATATCAAGAGAGGTTTTTTTGCTATTGTAACAGTTAGAGATCCATCCGTGCTGAATATATAGGTCCGGGTCGCTAAAGACCCGAATATGTAAAAACGATTGGCGAAACATTCATGCATTTAAGGGTTAAATAATTTATTCAGTGATTCACTCATTAAGAGTCAAATGCTTTGTTTCTGAGTGAATCAGTCGTTTGAATGAATCGTTGAATCTCAATGACTCACTTAACAGTCACTTGCTGTCACCTACTGGCGGTTTTAATTTCACAATTCGAGTATTTTTTTTTCATGATTTAAATTATTTCAAATATCAGTATTCAACATTTTATGTTAAAAACATAACATTAGGCCTATGCATCTGTAACTGCAATTTAAATGCATCCATGTCCCCTCTGAGATATATAAACTGTGTAAATACATCTAAATTCTATTTCAGATGCAGATTCCAGAAATGTTTTCTTATGTTGGAATGAAAGACACTAAGTACCGGATGAAATTCTTCTTATTCTTACCCAAAAATACAAAATGGAAGAAAGAGTTCAAACTGAACACATTCTTGCTACTCAAGCTGTATGAATATTTTTTATATTTATTTGCTTCTTTTCCATTTTGCATTTACTTGAACTTTTACTTTCAATACTTAAGTACGTTTAAGATTTAAAAAATACTTTTCGTACTTAAGTACAATAAATTTCACATACTTCAAGACTTTTACTCAAGTAATTTTCTAAATGGTGACTTCAACTTCTACCAAAGTAATTTTTTGGTAAGATATCTGTACTTTTACTTGAGTATGGCTTTCAGGTACTTTATACAGCACTGGCAATTTGCTGTCTCAGTTGAATAGCTTGCTCTGAAGCCAAACTGCATTGGATGTAAACCAAGAGAACTATTATTCAAATAATTAGTGATTTGTGCAGCTATCAATTTCTCTGCAACCTTTGAGACTATAGGTCAAATACTAATAGGTCTATAATTACTAGAAGAGTGAGGATCGCCACTTTTGAATATAGGCAAAATAACAGACTTCCAAGCACAAGGGAACATCCCCTGAGAAACTGAAAGATTGATCATTTTAGTGATAGGATTAACTAATGACTCTAAAGCATTATCACATCCATACCAAATATATCCTTTGCTCTGGATTGTTAAAGAGATGTAATTGTTCTTCTGACATCTAATTCAGAGACTGCCCTTAGAGTAAGGGTTTGTTCCACTGTATTAACTCGATAAACTTCTGTATACTTACGAGAGATACATTGTGCAATTGTGACTACCGAGTCAACAAAGTAATAATTAACTGCTTCGGCTACATCAGCTGGATTGTTAGTCAGCTTCCCATTTACCATCAATTCAAGTGATGACCTATCTTTTCTTTGATCTCCTTTTAAGTAGTTCAAATTATTCCAGATTGTTTTAGAATAACCTCTTGCCTCTTCACTCTTCATAAATCATCCCATTTAATCTGATGGATCGCCCTTCTGAAGTCATCTAGTGTGTGTTTTGGAATGCCGTAAGAATCATATTTCCTTACAAATTAATTTAATCTCTTACTAGACAAATTTTCTGGCCACTAAAATCAAATTGTGGTCAGAAAGGCCTGTTAACATATTAAAAGTTTTTGAAATTCTCTCTGCTCGATTACTAAAAATTAAATCAATTTGAGACCTTGTTGAATTAGATATTCTTGTAGGCCCATTAATCATTTGCATCAGATCAAAGTGATCAGTTATCAATTTGAGATTCTTTCAAACTGTTTTATCATCCCAATTAATATTAAAATCTCCCATAATAATAACTTCTTTGTTGAAATCACACTGTTTTAGTAATTGTTTCAAGTTTTCATAAAAACTAATATTTGAAGATGGTGGATGAAAATTTACAATTAATACAAAAGACATCTGTGGTGATAGTATAAGATTCAGACCAATACATTCTGAATCTATGCAATTTGCCCAGGTGATTTCATTACACTGGATGCCAGTTTTCACATAAATCATAACTCCACCTCCCTTAGAACCAACTCTATCTTTCCTATACAGTTTAAAACCAGGTACGTCTAATGCTGCAGATGGAGAATTTTCATGGAGCCATGTCTCGGATAAACAAAGAAAATCTAAATTAGGGTCTAATAAAAGATGATGAATTTGACCACTTTTTGATTTAATACTTTGTATATTCAAATGACCACCTAAGAGACCCTTTGGCTTGACTTTAGGATCCCAAATACATTTCATAAAGCTCGATCATCAAATAAAAAAAACAAAAAACCCAGATCTTTAGGCTTTGTTTTGTGAGGCTTCACATAAAAGCAACTTTTTTTTTTTTTTTTCCGTCCAATCATTTACTCACCCTGGTGTTGTTTCAAACCTTTATGACCTGAAGAATAATGGGGTCCAAATAACAATGGACCACATTGACTAACATCTCAAAGTATATGGGTGTTTCATGGGAGAAAATTCAGAAATATGTGAGGGTGAATAAATAATTTCAATTTTTGGATGAAATAACAATAATAAAAAAAAGTTATTAACAGACACACAACAATAAACCTGTAAAATAAAAGATGCAACAATTAATTGCTTTTGCCACCATTTCTTAAATGGCAGCTTTATTCAAACCTAATACAAATTTTGGTAGTTGATATTTGTCAGACATTGCAACACTTGAATATTACATAATATTTTGAGATGACCTGGCTGAATAAGAATTTACATTAGCAAAAACACATTTTAAAATAATGGCAAAAGCATTTACTTCTTTCTAAATACATTGAAAGAATATAGTAACATAAATTAAAATAAACTAAACTAAATCTAACTACATAGTCACTGCAGAATACAATATCTGTTACAAGCCATCTTTATGATCCAAAGGACACTGAGAGCAAAGGCAGTTTTCAGGAGTTCATGCACATGTACATATTCATAGTCACAATAGAGCAGAGCACAATGGTGACCCGAGAACTTCCTTAATTCTATTTTAACCCCTATTTAAGCAACGGTTGCTGGTTTAGTGTTTCTCTGTTTCCTTTTTTGAAGAAAGAAATGCACAGCAACATATATTTAACACCATTCAGGGATAAAGTTCATGCAATTTTTGTACATTCAAATACAAGTTTCAAAGCACAAAATAAACATATACATCTTACTAACCACAAAGAGAAAGTCTACACCCTCTCCTATGGTAAAAGATATATTTCTATCCTTCAAACTGAGCTCCTCAGGGTCAATATGTTGGGATCAGTTATTGGGGCACATTTTTGATTCTGGTTATACAAGGTTAGAAGTGACCCCAGAGAAAGTGATCTACAGTAGATCTCAAAACCAACCAACATTAAAAAGACATGCATAGATGGTGCTTGTATCATAAAAAAAAAAAGTAATAATAAAAAGAAAGTAGAATATTTTACACTTTACATTGTAAATAACATTAGATATAAAATATTGATAGAAAAAAAAGTTTGCATAAAGCAGTGATAATACAATACAAGAATATACTAAACAAAATAAAATGAAACTATGACAACATTAGTCAACTATGGGTGAATCAAACCACACCCTTAACACCAAGGCGAAAGTCCAAGCAATGTGAAAGTTTCTCATTTGGCTCAAAGAAGCTGAGGCCATGAAATGGGGAAATTTATTATTGTTCCATAGACATAGCTTTGAATGCATTTAAAATTCCAGAATGCCAAAATACACACAAAATACTATAGATATTGAAACATGGAAATATAAAAGCAAAAAAGAAAAAAAAAAAGAAAAAAGAAAAAAAAGAATTGGTTTTACATTTGGATTACAAAAAAAAAAAAAAAACCTGAATATTTCTGAATTAACAGTAACTGCACATTGGCACAAACTACAAGTGACCTAAAATGACATTTTTATGTTTTTCTTTGAATTTTGTAATTCATAAGCATAAAAGCTTAAAAATGCTCTCAAATTCTTGCAACAAACTTTATGTATTCAGAATACATCTGAATAGCATTCGGGCCAACACAGCTAACACAGACAACATTTTGTAAAAGTAGCACAAAATGAATTGTTACTGTCTGGAAGTGCAAGTAAGAATGTGTTAAACTATACAGCAAGGTCTTGGACTGTATGCCATTATTTTTTAGATTTTACATTGCTGAAAATAAAAGTTACACACTCTGCTAATCATTCAGTATTTAACAGTATAGAGAATAACTATTCTGACTAGTATTTTTTAAATTTGATTGTTTTATTTCTCAGTAAAAGATCTTTTTCCAAACCAATTTATGTTCACCTAAATTTCATCATGGCAACTGTCTATTTACACTGAGTGCAAACACAAAAATTATTTTTTTACCAACTCCACCCACCAACGTTAAGTGCTATTTGTTGCTATTTCTACTTGGCAGTACATACAAACAGTATATACACCAATTTACACTCAGTGTAAATAAAATATACCCTTTATTTTACAGATACACCAGCTACACTGGGCACCTCACATCAAAAGCAAAAAAAACATTATAATTAATGATACTGTCCACACTGGATGCTTCGTGTCATCATCAGAAACACTATTTCTGAAGAACACCACATGCTTGCACTACTTCTGACAAAAATGGATTTGCACCCAAATCTGTATCGACAGCCTCAAGTCATTGCTGTGGCTTGCATCAACATTTTTTACATCTAGTTAACAGCTGTGTTAACAAACAGTTATGAGAATCAATATAATTTAGAACCATATCTAATGTCACCCATACTGATCTTTGGTTATGTTCACACTGGCAGACAACATCAGATTTTTTCACACAACCACATTAGATTAGTAGTATGGCCGTAACTGCTGCATGGAGATGAACACACCTGAAGTGACCACTGTCAATGCACATCTTTTGTTTGTTTCTCTTTCTGGTGGACATCAGTGTCATCGCAGGTCAAAGAAGGAAGATGACACGTATCAGTAAGCTTTCGTCATACCACCAGCATGCTTCTGAATGACACTTTTTAGTCAAGATGCCACACCAAGTCTATATCACCACTAAAGCAACAAATACAGATAATACAGAATGCATCGCAAACAAGACACAGATTCAACTGATTATATGCAAACAGTGTGGATAATTTGATAAAAAGTGAATTCCCCGCAGTGTGAACATAGTGCAGCAATTAAACTGAGGGATGATTTGTGAACGCAGGCAAATAATATTGAAAACTAGTCCTTTAAAAAAAAATAATTTCATACAGTTTACTGCTCATGTCTGAAAAAAAAAAAGACTGTCTTTGCAGAAGGTGATACGAAGAAATCTCCTCATTCTGCAGTTTTAGTCACTCCACCAAATTCTGTTATATTCTAGAAAGTAAAATAAACAAGAGTAATTCGTATTTAGAGCACCAAAAACAGGAACAATCTACCGAACAACATGCTGAGCTGAAAAGCAAATGATTTCGATCTCAAACTAAACACAATATGAACGCTCAACTGTAATTATGAATAAGAGAAATGAGGTCCTATTAGTCCAGACACTCATTGATGTGCAATTATCTTACCTATCTTTACAATTTATCATCTTTATCGCCACCATCACTGTTCGCTCTCAGAGGGTCTATGAAAACAACCATAAACAAACAGGAAGGAGTCAAGGGCAGCTAATAATAATAGTATCACAAAATACATCAATAACTGAGAAAATATTTTAACCTGCAGAATAGAGTGCTTTTGTCAAAGCCAGTTTTCCAGCGTCTTTGTCATCACTATCATAATGTGAAATCATTACTGCATTGAGAACATGTAGTAGAACTTTAACTGACAAAGAGAACAAACCACTGTATGTATAAGTTTTTAATCTTTGTAAAAGATTAATAATGTAATCATTTGACTATCAGAGACCAACAAAACTTTTTATCTTATGTATACTGTCTTCTTCTTTCATCCCAGTACCTTGATAATAAACCAAATAATAAACAGTTGCACAGCACACAGTGAAATGCAACCCTTCTTATATTATTTTATAAAAAGTTGGGACCTAACTGGTGCTTTGGTGCTCAACTATCCACAATTTATCTCTAATCCAATCTAATCCTGTGTACCAGAGTTACTAATGATTTATGAAATATATGAATTAACGATGGCTTAAGAACTTACAGTTAGCGTTAGCGTCAATGAGAATGTGTTTCAGATATTTCTAGATTTTTTGAGACAAATTAATTTTTCTTACTGCTGCTATCTGCTGCTACATCCGCTTTATCTCCATCTGTTATGAGAAAGGAAGAAGTTACAGTTTATCAATTTCATGTACAATGGTACAGAATAAATTACCACTACTAATAAACTGCATTAATTATTAATTAATAAAAAGAGACATACTTTTCTTTTTTCCATCCAGACAGTCCAAAATCACTGAAGAGAGAAAAATTGTTATAAGTAATTGAATGTTAATTGAATCACCCATATCAAGTATTTCACAAAGTTAGTTTGGCACATGACTGAATGTTTTTGGAAGATAATCACTACAAAATAAACATTCTGTTGTAGAAAAAAAAAAAAAAAAAAAAAAAATTACAAATCAACTAAATATACAAAACACACATTTGAGTATCCAACACCAAGTGCTAATAAGATTCCACAAGAAGAATGCAATTAGTTTCCTAAAATTTAAAATAAATATTCAACACTCTGTGCTCATCTACATTTTGCTCCATTAACACCACTAGAAGTGTATATATCAGTTAAATCTGCTTCCAAAATACTCTGTCACAGTAATCATAAAGTATACAGAAATACAGTCCTGGCCAAAAGTGATGTCCAGAGGGAACATTCACACTATTTGCTTTAAATGACCCTACAAGTTTAATTAAACCGTTGAAATATGAGGAAAACTTTGGTTAAGGTATTTAACTGACAAAACTATTTGGCAAAAAAATGCCTACTACAGCTTATCATGGAAATATGCATTTTATTTTACAAAGCAAAAAAAAAAAAAAAAGCTTCACAGCAAATGAAGTACAGGTAGCACATACAATAGTTTTACACTTTCCAAGCACAACTACGCAATACGCTTAGAAAATCTACATCGACATAATATGTTTGATTAAAGTGTGAAGATATCAATTTTCCTATGCTGGACATCACTTTTGGCCACTGCTGTACACTACTACTGTCTACATAGGTTTATATTTTACATTTACATTTATGCATTTAGCAAACGCTTTTATCCAAAGTGACTTACAGTGCATTCAGGCTGTACATTTTTTTTTATCAGTATGTGTTTTTATCAGTATGTATATATAAGTTTATAGACAGTATTTTAAACTCCTTTAAAAACACAACAACAACAGCAAAAAAAACATATCTTAAAAGAAAATAACACAATAGGAAACTTACCATGAAACTGTTGCCAGAACTTATACAGGAGAACCAAGAGGAGGACTATGAATATTGGGACGAGCACGATGAGAGCTATCCACCAAGGTGCACTCTCTGAAGAAAAAGAACAAAGAATAAACATAATATACAACTTATAATATATAACTTGCACAGCTGATTCATAATGCACTCTAAATGACTGGATAACAATATCCTGGTCAAAACTATCAGCAATCACAGAAACCAAATTTTATGATATAAACTCTTTCCATTTGATTTGATACAAAGTCCAAATGGCCCAAAAGGTTTTGTGCTTATTTTGACAGTAGAACAGAGTATGTTGCCAATACAGTATTTTGCTAGGATTAATATATACATTAATGCCATTTGCTGTCTACTGTGTTACTATGCTAAACAGCCAGCAGACTTGCAGTAATGGTTTCCTTGACAAAGTTCTCACTGTATGACTGTAGCTGATATTTCCTCATGAAGGGTAACGTTCTGTAATTTGCCAGTCTCTACCATGGTAAGGCCATTGTTTACTGTATCACATGGCATACTGTATTGAAAAATGCCGGCGAATTGCAAATGCCCTCTTTCTGACACACACACACTTTGAAAACTGTGGTTATATTACATGATATAAATTGCTCCTACTGCAACAAGAACTGATTATATTCGGTCATCTGGTTTGGAAATGCGCAATAGCTGAAAATATACCAATTGATTCACCGATTAACCATTAACATAAATTGGATTAATTTACTGTCAAATATATTGTATAAAATGAAAGAGTATAGATGAAAATGTAATGTTCCATGTACATAACATGACAAAAAACAACCTTTCAATACTTCAAATTGAAAGGTTAGGTATACACTACCAGTCAAATTTTTTGAACAGTAAGATTTTTAATGTTTTTTAACAAAGGCTCTTCCGCTCACCAAGCTTGCATTTATTTGATCCAAAGTACAGCAAAAACAGTAAAATTTTGAAATATTTAAAATAACCGTTTTCTATTATAATATACATTTTAAAACGTAATTTATTTCTGTGATGCGCAGCTGAATTTCCAGCATCATTACTCCAGTCTTCAGTGTCACATGATCCTTCAGAAATCATTATAATATGCTGATTTGCTGCTCAAGAAACATTTTTTATTTTTATTATTATCAATATTTAAAACAGTTGAGTACTTTTTTTTTAGATTCTTTTAGTTAGATTCTTTGATGAATACTGTAGATAGATCCAAATATCAGCATTTATCTGAACTAAAAAGCTTTTGTAACATTATACACTATACCATTCAAAAGCTTGGAGTCAGTATAATTCTTTTGGAATAATTTTAAAATAATTTGATAGAAACTAATACTTTTATTTAGCAAGGATGCTTTAAATTGATCAAAAGTGATGATAAAGACATTTATAATGTTACAAAAGATTTCTATTTCAGATAAATGCTGTTCTTCAGAACTTTCTATTCATTAAAGAAACCTGAAAAAAAATTCTACTCAGCTGTTTTCAACATCATCATCATCATAATAATAATACTAATAATAATAATAATAATAATAATGTTTTTTGAGCAGCAAATCATAATATTAGAATGATTTCTGGAAGATCATGTGACTGTAGTAATGATGCTAAAAATTAATCTTTGAAATCACAGGAATTAAATTTAAAAATATATTCAAATA
Organism: Spinibarbus caldwelli; assembly: GCA_039654775.1. Taxonomy (NCBI): domain Eukaryota; kingdom Metazoa; phylum Chordata; class Actinopteri; order Cypriniformes; family Cyprinidae; genus Spinibarbus; species Spinibarbus caldwelli. The sequence goes on from CM077224.1 coordinate 2,761,397, forward strand.
GAAAACAGTTATTTTAAATAGCAAAAATATTTCAAAATTTTACTGTTTTTGCTGTACTTTAAATCAAATGAATGCATTAAAACAACATTAAAAATCTTACTGTTCAAAAACTTTTGACTGGGAGCGTATATATTAAACACTTATATAGTGAAAGTTACTGTGATGTTGTGTCTAGCACTCAAATTAATTTAAATGAACTCAAACATTTGTTAAAAGAGCAGTTTTGATTATCTTTTCAAGTTGATTATCATCAACTTGACTCCATTCTGGTGTGTAATACCCACTTTTTACGATCCAATCAACTCCCGGTGGATAAAATCAAGTCACACCCAACATTTTTCTCATCTAATATTCTGTTTCACTCAGAAATACATCAGATTAGGGAAGTAAAATGGGTTGCGAATTAGTCCATCAAATGTGTGTTTTCCCATTTCATAATTATCAGAAAAGTATTTCCCTACCAAAACATAGTGTGATCAGACACCAGTTTATCTATGAAGGTCCTCTAGTATGCAGATAAATACATAGCATGTATATATGACATCAGTGTACATTTCTATGTCTGAACAGTAGTAAAAGTTTTTGGACATTTAAGGCACACTTAAAAAAACACTTAAATACAATTTAAAGCCTTAATAACAGTGTTCTTGTTGTCTGGTAAAAACAAACAAGCATGAAAACCAGTAAGTAATCCCACTGATATCATCCTTGGTTGTAGGACAGCAACTGAGCGATTTAAAATTCAAAGAAAGAAAGAAATTACCTCAGAGTTTTCTCAAAATGAATCACAAGAACATCTACCACAACTTCCATTTGTTAAATGATTTTTTGCTTACCTTTAAATAGATCTCGCTCATACACCCGATCACTGGTGCTCTCTCTC
>CM077224.1:2767279-2849779 GCA_039654775.1 Spinibarbus caldwelli
GACTAATGAAGGTGATTAACTAATGGGAACAGGAACCAAACCAAATAAGGACAAACAGGAACTCAACAGGAACATAAATGTGACAGTACTCAGCGCATCCCGCGCTGTAACAACATCCAACGGGGAGGGGGCGTGGGCACCCTGGAGGCTGGCACAAGACGGAGACACAGGAGGCATCCGGGGGGATCAGGGAGCTCAGGGGGCCATGACGGGGCAAACAGTCCTAGGAGCCATGGCGGATCAGGGAACTCGGGGAGCCATGGCAGAGCAGGGAGCTTGGGAGGCCATGGCGGTGCAGGGAGCCCTCTCTGGGCTGAACTGGGGATCAGGAGCCCTCCCTGGGCTGAACTGGGGATCAGGAGCCCTCCCTGGGCTGAAATGGGGATCAGGAGCCCTCCCTGGGCTTAACTCGGGATCAGGAGCCCGTCCTGGGCTAAACGAGGAATCAGGAGCCCTCCTTGGACCTAACTGGGGATAAGGAGCCCGTGCTGGGCTAAACGAGGAATCAGGAGCCCGCCCTGGGCTTAACTGGGGATCAGGAGCCCTCCCTGGGCTTAACTCGGGATCAGGAGCCCATCCTGGGCTAAACGAGGAATCAGGAGCCCTCCCTGGACCTAACTGGGGATCAGGAGCCCGTCCTGGGCTAAACGAGGAATCAGGAGCCCGCCCTGGGCTTAACTGGGGATCAGGAGCCCGTCCTGGGCTAAACGGGGGATCAGGAGCCCTCCCTGGGCTTAACTGGGGATCAGGAGCCCACTCTGGGCTGAATTCTGGGACTGGGAAGCGCTTACGTGGAGCTGGCACTGGAAGGCGCTCTCGGGGAGCAGGCACAGCAAAGCGCTTTCGAGGAGCTGGCACTGGAGCGAACTCAGGGGCTGGAGCAGACACTGGAGCGAGCTCTGGGGCTGGAGCCGCGACCGGCAGACTTGACTTTTGAGCGCCCGACGGGCTTGAGGGAGCCGAAGCCGGCGGGCTTGACTTTGGAGCGGCCGGTGGGCTTGAGCGAGCAGTGGCCTGCGAACTTGACTTTGGAGCGGCCGGCGAACTTGAGTGAGCAGCGGCCTGCGGGCTTGAGTGAGCTTCAGCTGGCGGGCTTGACAGATGAACAGTCAGTAGGCTTGAGTTAGCTGAAAGCTGGCGGGTTGGACAGATGAACGGCCGGCAGACTTGACTGAGGAATGGCCGGCAGACTTGACTGAGGAACAGCCGGCGGGCTTGACAGATGATCGGCTGGCGGGCTAGACGGCGGGCTGGTTCTGGCTCGGGGCCGGACGCTCTCCAGACACCGGAGGATCCCTTCCCTCCAGCTTAGTCCTGTGGTGTCTGAGAGGTCCACGGGGCAATGGCAGTTGGCCCCGTGCCTGAACAGAGAGTTGATGCATGCGTTGTCCAGCGTCGTACTCACGGCAATCCCGCAGAACTCCCACACATACTCCACGAATGGGATATCTCGGCGGGCAAGGGCGGAGGAGCGAGTGTCATTAACACAATGAGACTAATGAAGGTGATTAACTAATGGGAACAGGAACCAAACCAAATAAGGACAAACAGGAACTCAACATGAACATAAACGTGACAATATAATGCTGTCAAACAATTAATCTCATCCAAAATAAAAGTTTTTGTTTACATAATATGTGTGTATACTGTGTATATTTATAATGTATAAATTCAAACACATGCATGTATATATTTAAGAAAAATGTTATGTTTATATATTAGATATATTTATATATAATATAAAATATAAGAATATAAATATATAAATGTAAATACATGTAAATATTTTCAAAATATATACTGTATGTGTGTGTATTTATATATACATAATAAATATATACAGTACATATATTATGTAAACAAAAACTTTTATTTTGGATGCGATTAATCGCGATTAATCATTTGACAGCACTAATTTATACAGGGCCTAAGCGTATCTTTTTTTGTCCTGCAGGAACAGTAATCACATCTAGCTACTACCACGGTATTTCCTGGGATTCAGTGCCTTTTCTTTTGTGTCCCCAGTAAAGATCATGATCTTAATGCCTTAACATTTTGAGCAATTCATTGCTGTCTTAGTCATAAATAACATAATTTGAACTATAAAGCATATTGGTTGGTTAAAAAAGTTATAATTTGAGACATTTTACAGCATTTTGAGCCAAATATCACAATTTTTCTATGTCCCCAGGCTTGCGTATCTCATTTTTATATCTCACCATTTTCACATTGTTGGGTATACCACAGTGGTGATGGGCCAATGACGGAGTTGACTTTCAACATGAACTCGTATTGTTGTGGTTTTCAGGACATTTTTAATTAGGTCTATATTAAATATAAAATAGTGTTTCATTTTTCTAATAATGTATAAATACTAAATATACAGCATATATTGCTTTTGAGGGTTGATAGTCATCCCTTCTAACAGAATTAGGGTTGAGGGAACATAAGATTCAGGGAACATAATGCTGAAGGAACACATAACACTGGATAAAACATTTCTATACATAATAGTTCATTTATATTCTGATCATATGTGTGCTGATCATTTTTGGATAATTTGTTAAGATGTTTAAATGTGAATATTAAGATCCTGGTGAACGTAAATGGATAGAGGTAACAACTAATTGTTTTATTTGTTCATTTAACTGTTTTTAAAAGTTACCTTGTTACCAGATGCACAGCAGACATACTGTTCTGAGATGAGAGAAAATAGATCATTTGCGTTCCAATGATAAATGCGAATTTTGAATAAAATCTTTATAAAAATAACATACACACTGTTTGTTGTGTTTGTTTTAACACGGTGAAGCAAACTCACAGCTCTGGAAGTGCCAGTTAAGAGAAGAAACTGAAAACATAAAATTATAACTGCACACTCGCATAAGTATAGACTTTCTATTGTTATAAACCTTTTGGCATGAGAGCCTTCATCAGGATAAAAAAAAAAAACAAAAAAAAAAACCCTATACTTAAGCGAGTGTGCAATTATATTTTTTCTCAGTAAAAGACGGTGCTTTTTGACAGTATAGTGCCCCCATTACTATAGACACGCTGGTCCACTCAAGGATGCGTGTGAGTGTCACGCTTTGCCTCCTCTAGGCGTGAAAATGACACGCATGTATGAAGCTGGAGTTACCACTGGAGCACCAGCAGGGGCGATCATTTCCCCAATGCCAACAACTCCACACGGACCAAAGACAAGCGATATAGTGCGTTAAAAGATGGATTTAGATGACTTCAAGACGCATACAGGTAGGGTTTCCAGCCGTCTCATAAAATAGTCGATCGTCCCGTATTTATGAATGAAATTATTAATTTGATATTTGCCTGTCGTGGGAAAGAGATCATGTAAAATGTCCACACATTTACCATATATATATATATATATATATATATATATATATATATATATATATATATATATATTTATTTTATTTTATTTTATTTTATTTTATTTTATTTTTACCATAGTAACTGTCGCTCGACCGTGTCATGTGTAGTCAATCCCTTACAAAAATGAACCATGGTTTTATTGCAGTAAAAGTGCAGTAACCATGTTTTTTTAATCACAGTTTTACTACAAATACCATGGTTAAACTATGGTTAGTGTAGCAAAACCATGGCTGATTTGTGGTTTCCATGGTTTAACTATAGCAACTATGTTTTTTTTTTTGTTTGTTTGTTTTTTTTTGGTTTAATCTGTAGCCATGCCCACATGAAAAAAAAAATACTATAGTAATTTATAGTAAATACTAGTGTTTTTGAACCATACTATAGTAAAGTACTTGAATTAATTTGTTGTGGTAATTCTATAGTTTCTGTGGTAATATATCAATTATAGTAATATAAACAAATTACTTTACCCAATACTGTGCTAAGTTTTCTACAACTATAGGGTATATGATACTACAATACACTACAGTTTACTGTAGTAAAAACTAAAGTATACTACAGTGCTTATTACAGTTTATCAGTTCGCTATAGTTAATACTACAGTATGCTGTAGCATTCATTAACAAAGTGTTGTAAATACTATAATATATACAGTATAATACACTTTACTATAGTGGTTCAAAAACGCTATAGTATTTACTATAAATTACTATAGTATTTTTTCATGTGGGTAATTTTCATAAGGGGTGCACAGTAACCACAACAGTTTTACCACAGTGACTGTATTTTTAAGGTGGTATTTGTAGTTAAAGCACATAACCACAACACTTACTATGGGTTTACCTCAGTAACCGTAGTTTTACTGTGGTATTTGTAGTTAAATTACATTAACAACAACAATTGCCATGCTTTTACCACAGTAATTGTGTTTTTACTGTATACTATATGTAAAGCGCAGTAACCACAATGCTTGCCATGCCTTTAATACCTTTTTGTGAAGTGATTATAATTCAATATTTTTTTCTGTCTTGCAGTTACCTCAGATCACATACGCCACAATAACTTGTAATCCAACAGCTCTTTTAAGAAGCCATCTCTTGTAAAAGTCCTCTTTCTCTCTCTCTCTCTCTCTCTCTTTCTCTTCTCTCTCTCTCTCTCTCTCTCTCTCTCTCTCTCTCTCTCTCTCTCTCTCGGGTGGGTAGTGTTGTGGGTAGTGGGAGGAGTTTGGAGCTGTGGAGCATGCTTTTGAGAGTTTGTTTCGCTTTATTATACTTTATTTCCTTTTGCTAAGATTTTAGTAAAATATTTAATTTAGATTATACGTTGACTGAGGTCGGCGAACTTGAACAGATGGGGTCAAGCGTAGGGCTGTCGCGATAACCGCAATATCGCAATACCGCGCTACTTACGAGCATAACCGCAGAGGAATGCAGCAACCGCAGCAACCGCGATATTTCCATTCCGTGTTTTCTTTTCCGTAAGGTTACTCCCCTCATTTTACACTTCGTGCATGTGTACTGAATATTAGTAATGATAACATAATGTGTACCATGCTTATTTGTACAGAAGCTCAGTAAATTTGCACTTAACAAGCCTAAACAGACAGCGAATGAGAGAGATCGACTGAGCGCGTGCGATTACCTGCGTCTGGCCTTCAGGCTGAGTCATGTATATTTGTGAAAACAGGTTATCATGTCCAAGGAAAGCGAAATCTGTCTTAGCATCGACGCATTGCTGATCAGCTGAGCCTTTAAAAGTGGCGCTCAAGGTTAAAATGATTTCAACAGCGGGTTTCATTACATCTCTCTTTGAATGAATCGGCGTTCCCTTTCAAGGGAACTTCGAACTGCGTCCTCTAGGGGTCGCTATGGGGAACGCCGTCAACGTGACCCGTGTCTGAAGCATACATACAAAAACGCCACATGTTGGCCGGCGACAGCCTATGACGTCACTACCGGCGCGACCACAGTATAAAGGGGCGCCGGGAAAATACGTCATCCATCTTCTTCGTCTTCAAGTGACTGTTTTGTTTGAAGTGTGCATTCTACACGGTAAGAACGATTTCTTCTGTTATCATGGCGAGCACTAGCAAGGCGTTTAAGAGATGTGTGGATCCGTGTCCTCATTATCTGACACCTGATGACACACACGAACTTTGCGTCTTTTGTTTGGGTGAGGAGCACGCACGCGATGTCCTCGAGGGGGCAATCTGTGTGCACTGTGAGCGTTTTTCAATGAAAAAGCTCCGCTCTCGTCTGTCTCTCATTTTGGGAAAGGAGGGACAGCCGTCTGCCCCCCGCGGTTCAGGACCAGCCGTTGCCGAGGCACGGAGGAGAATGAGCTCGTGGGGCTCGCAGGCGGATCTCGCCGATGAGTTAGAGAGGGGGCTTTCCCTCTCGCGCTCGTCGGTCCCGAACGAGGGCGAGCCGCTAGATGATGATGACGCGATCTCGCTGACATCATCTGATCCAGCGGCTAGTGCTCTGCTGGGCTCTGCCCAGGATGAGCAGGAGATGTCTGAGGGCGAAGAAGTTGAGACTGAGCCCTCTCAATCCTCCTGCCCTGCGTATGATGAGCTGTTGGAGGTTATGGAACGCGCCACGCCGAGACTTGACTTGCCGTGGAAGCAGGCCAAAATGGTTGCGCCACGGGGGCATCTTGATGAGCGTTATCTCTCTGGCCATAGCCCCCTAGCTCGAGTGAGCCTTCCATTCCTTCCTGATCTCCATACGGAGGTTGAGAGGGAGTGGAAAAAGCCGTTTTCCTCTCGTATTCATAGATTCCAGCATACTAGTTATGCTAATATTGAGGGGTTGCGTGAGAATGGCTATGAACGGATGCCCCCTATAGAAGAGACGCTAGCTAGACATCCTCTCTTAAGGCTCCTTCCTTGCCATCTAAGCCCCTTCAGGATACATCTCGCTTAAATGGCAAGGCATACGCAGCAGCAGGTCAGGCTGTCGCTTCGTTGCACACTATGGCGGTGCTTCAGGGGTACCAGGCTGATCTGCTGAAAGACCTGGATAAGGGTCAGGGCTTGTCACCCGACGAGGTGGCTGAACTACGCCGCACCACAGATTTGGCTCTCCGTGCCACTAAGCAGGCCGCCTCTGCTATGGGCAGGTCTATGGAAGCCATGGGGGTAACGGAGAGACATCTGTGGGTGAACCTGGCAGATATTGGGAAGAAAGAGAAGGGCTTTCTTCTCGATGCTCCAATTTCGCCTTCTGAGCTTTTCGGTACCTCCGTCGAGATGGTGGTCGAGAAGTTTAGGGAGGCAAAGGCGCGTTCAGCAGCCTTCAAAACCTTCATTCCAAGAAGGTCCAGGTCTGAGCCCTAACAACGCAGGGGTCCTGGCCCATCTCGGTCTGAGGGTCAGAGATGGGTGCAGAAGGCTAGTGTCGTGACTCGTGCCCCTCCCCCGCCTGCGGGTAAGGCTAGAGGGAGGCGCAGGTCAGAGAGAGGTAGGCAAGACCTGAGGGAGGTGATCCAGACGAGGCGTTCGCAACACGCTCGTCCAGACCAGAGTAAAAATTAAACATCTACTCCCTTCCCTCAGGGGGCCTGTACATCTGCCCTCATCTTCCCCTCTCTAAATCCCCTGCAACCACCGTTTACTCCACCTGATCGAGGTTAGGTGAGAACCTCTTGCGCTCACATTGCAGTCTCTATGCTGGACCTATGATGTTTTGGCCAAGTTCTATGTTTCATAGAAACTACCTTACTGATGGTCCAGACCCGAGGCCTCTTCGGACTTCGCCTCCGGGACTGTTTTTATGCGCAGGAACCATGGATGGGTGAGTACGATCCATTTTCCTTCGGTTCGATGGTTTTAAAACCTACTACTAGCCATTCTTTGCAGTATGTCTGGGGCCTGTCGTTGTGTTTTTCACCTTTAGGACTAGGACACTCGGACGGTCACCTCTTGCTATCGACTCAGTGCAGTTAGGACTGCACTCATAGATACTAGACCCAGGCTAGGATGATAGCCCTGTTCTCGGCTTCATACCTCTGGATCATGTGGCCAAGTCGTAGGTTTCGGTGGTCCCTAGTCATCAGGTCCCCAAGTCAGCACTGCAACTTCAGGATTGTATCACACTGCCCTTATGGTGAACCAGTATATCACCCCTCTATTTGAGTGGGCTTGAGTACACTCTTCCTGAGGCATGAGTGATAAGTTCTTGTGTGGGTCCTAAGTGCTTTGGCTCTGAGGAGTAGCATTTTCTTTGCGTATCTGGGCCCCACTGTCTCTAGAAACAAGGCCCGGGGGTGCCGCTGCTCGCTACACAGCTACATTGAGTTGTTTGACTCGTCTCTACCGAAATGACTGATCCCCCTTCGAGCTGGATCCCATTTCTCCTGAGATGCATAGCTGTCTGAGGATATCTATGTGCTAGCTCAGGGACTGCTCCCCTTCCTGGGGGTTTTAAGTAACGGTCTTCCTGGGCCCTTGAGTACACCCCCTCTACTAGGTCCTCTATTACCCAGAGCTCTGTGATTCAGCAGCTTCGGGTTGTTAGGCCTCTCTTTGCCTTCCTGTTAGGTTGTTCTCCTTGTTGATTGAGTTAGCATTGCTCCCCTCACTATGAGGGTTACCTATGAGCATGCCGCCCCCTTCTGAGTGTCTGAGTTCCCTCTCATTCTAGAACTGGGTTCTCCGCTTCCCGGAGCTCTGTGTTTCAGTAGCCTCAGGTTGTTAGGCCTCTTTGCCTCCTTGTTAGGTTGTTCTCCTTGTTGGTCGAGCTAGCATTTCTCCCCTCACCATAGAGGGTCACCTTTGAGCATGCCGCTCCCTTCTGAACATCTGAGTTCCCTCTCATTCTGAGAGATGAGTTCGCCGCTCTCCAGAGCTGTCATTTAGCAGCCTCAGGTTGTTTGGCCTCTCTATGCCTCCCTGTTAGGTTGCTATCCTTGTTGGTAGAGCTAGCATTACTCCCCTCTCCATAGAGGGTCACCTATGAGCATGCCGCTCCCTTCTGAGCGTCTGAGTTCCCTCTCGTGCTGAGTGTTAGTTCACCGCTCTCCAAGAGCCATGTTTGTTGGTTGAGCTAGTATGAGCATGCTGCTCCCTTCTGAGCATCTGAGTTCCCTCTCATGCTGAGAGTTAGGTTCTCCACTCTCCAGAGCTATGTTTGTTGGTCGAGCTAGCATTGCTCCCCTCACCATAGAGGGTCACCTAGGAGCATGCCGCTCCCTTCTGAGCGTCTGAGTTCCCTCTCGTGCTGAGCGTTAGTTCTCCGCTCTCCAGTGCTCTGTGACCATATGCTCTCCTTGTTGATCGAGCTGGCATTACTCCCCTCACTATTGAGGGTCACCTATGAGCATGCCGCTCCCTTCTGAGCGTCTGAATTTCCTCTCATGCTGAGAGTTAGGTTCTCCGCTCTCCAGTGCTCTGTGACCATATGCTCTCCTTGTTGGTCGAGCTGGCGTTGCTCCCCTCACTATTGAGGGTCACCTATGAGCATGCCGCTCCCTTCTGAGCGTCTGAGTTCCCTCTCTTGCTGAGAGTTAGGTTCTCCGCTCTCCAGAGCTATGTTTGTTGGTCGAGCTAGCATTGCTCCCCTCACCATAGAGGGTCATCTTTGAGCATGCCGCTCCATTCTGAGCGTCTGAATACCCTCTCATGCTGAGAGTTGGGTTCTCCACTCTCCAGTGCTCTGTGACCATATGCTCTCCTTGTTGGTCGAGCTAGCGTTGCTCCCCTCACTATTGAGAGTCACCTATGAGCATGGCGATCCCTTCTGAGCGTCTGAGTTCCCTCTCTTGCTGAGAGTTAGGTTCTCCGCTCTCCAGAGCTATGTTAATGGTCGAGCTAGCATTGCTCCCCTCACCATAGAGGGTCACCTATGAGCATGCCGCTCCCTTCTGAGCTCTCTCATGCTGAGAGTTGGGTTCTCCGCTCCCCCAGACCTCTGTCATCAGCAGCCTCAGGTTGTTAGGTCTCTCTTGCCTCCCTGTGGGGTTGCTCTCCTTGTTGGTAGAGCTAGCATTGCTCCCCTCACTATTGAGGGTCACCTATGAGCATGCCGCTCCCTTCTGAGCGTCTGAGTTCCCTCTCATGCTGAGAGTAAAGTTCTCCGCTCCCCTAGAGCTCTGTGACCCTATGTTCTCCAGAGCCCTAGAACGGTATTTACAATCCATGTTATGGTAAATACGCACGCTAGTCTCTGTGTACTTTCTGAAAGCCATGTTGTGGTAAGATCACACACCAAGTGTTTTCCGGTCTTTCTAAAATCATGTACGGTATGGGTTACGCGCTGTGGCTTCGTGCCCTTTCTTTGAGTCGGTCAGGCCCCGGTTTCACCTTGGGCCCCACTCTATCTATCTATGTATCCTTAGTAATCCTGACTTGAACAGGGTGTTGCTACCAAGGATCTGTTGAGACAGTTCCTTCAACGAGCTCATGCAGAGCAAGCAGTAGCCCCTGGGTGACAGGCCAAGACCTAGTTACTATCCTAGGCGCTTGGTCGTATCCCCTTAAAGGAATCTCTGCTTTGGATTCCAAGCCTTCGAGCTCTACCCTGGGTCCAGGAGGCCCGGCCCCTAACAGGTAAGTTCTGGGGTATGCAGCTCAGGTTTTTGGCCGAAGGGGATAATGTCACTGACAGCCGTCCACCCATCTCAGGGGCAACTCCCTTAGCCGGGTAGAGTTGGTACTTAGTGCTTGCCTTTTGTGCCTGGCTTTGCACTCCCCTCAGCATGGCGGCATGGGTATTCCGTTCCCCATAGTGACCCCTAGAGGATGCAGTTCGAAGTTCCCTTGAAAGGGAACGTCTCAGGTTACATATGTAACCATGTTTCCCTGAGTAGGGAACGAGACACTGCGTCCTCTAGGCTTTGTGCCATGCTTCGGACGCAAGCTTCAGACGAAGAAATGGATGACGTATTTTCCCGGTGCCCCTTTATACTGTGGTCGCGCTGGTAGTGACGTCATAGGCTGTCGCCGGCCAACATGTGGCGTTTTTGTATGTATGCTTCAGACACGGGTCACGTTGACGGCGTTCCCCATAGCGACCCCTAGAGGACGCAGTGTCTCGTTCCCTACTCAGGGAACCATGGTTACATATGTAACCTGAGACGTTTTTGAACGTGTAGTTGAATGAGCGGTTTAAAGACTCACTCAAAGACAGTCCCTTGACGCCACCTTGTGGCGCAACAATGAAACTGCACTGACTGACAGACAGTCAGTGCAGTCTAGAACACACAGGTGAAATATCAACAGAAAAAGTCTCTTGTCAGTCAGATTCGAGGATCAGAACTAACTGTTTTATATATATATATATATATATATATATATATATATATATATGCTAACAATAGACTAACGATCTTATTGTCAGGTTTATGTTCTTTTATGTGGACTGTTATTTTGTCATTCTCTTCTGTTTACTTCACTTCCTGTTTCAACGCGATTTAGTTTCGGTTTCTGAATATGACCTCGTTACATCGTAACACATACACACAAATTATATATATATATATATATATATATATATATATATATATATATATATATATATATATGCGGTAATACCGCATACCGCACTATTGAGCCACTCAAAATTACCGCAAGGGAAATTACTTCACCGCGACAGTCCTAGTCAAGCGGAGATTTCTCACGCTTGACTCTCAGACATGGTTTGAAGTGTATGCCAGATGACTCCATATCTGTGGAAGATGTGTTGGTTGCAGTTAGCGAACAGGTTGGTGGGCTAAATCAGTTCTAAGGGCTAAGTCAGCTTCTAGAATGAACAAAGCTGTTGTTATTTTCCTTGCCGATGTTCAGATGGTTGATAATCTGATTGAACGTGGAATTATAATTAATGACACGTTTTTACCAGTACTACCGTTATCGAGTCCATCAAAGAAAAAAGTACTATCGAATGTTCCTCCATTCATTAAGAACGAAGTTATTCAGGGAGTGCTTGAAAGATATGGCAAATTAACAGCTCCTATTAAGATGATCCCGTTAGGTTTGAAAAATCCTGATATCAAGCACGTCATGTCTTTTCGGTGATACACGTATATCATATTAAATGAGCAACAAGACCCCCTAAGCTTGGCCGTGAAACTTAAAAATGAGGGCAAAGATTATACAATCTTTATTAGCTCAGATCAAATGAGGTGTTTTTTTGTGCGGAGAACAGGGACATGTCAGGCAAATGTGTCCAAATAAACAAATGGATAAGCCGTCTCATTCAAGAACAATTGAACAAGATGCTCGCCAAGGAAATGAACATGTCCCTGTTGTTGAAACAGCGCCTGCAAAACAAGCTGATGTAACGTTAAATAAAGATGAAGAAAATGGTGCTGAAGTGGTGAAAATCAAGCTGGTGTTGGGGAAAAATCCATGCCAATGGTAAATAAAGATGATAAATGATCAGAAAAAGAACAAATGAGAATGGAGGATACTGAAGTAGACGGTGAAACTGAGACAGTTGTAGAAAGCTATACTCAGATGTCCACTATGAGTTCAGAATACGCTCATTCTGAAAATGATTCAGACAATGATCTAGAGAGTTTAGGAAGTCTGTCGGATGGAGAGGATACTGAAAGAATGGAATCATTAATTCCTAAGTTGTATACAGTGAAGCAAATAAGTGACTTTCTCGATGAAACTAAAGGAGTTCGTAAACCACAAATTGAGGCTTTCTTTCCGGATTTGAAGCGGTTTTTGGTGTCTTGTAAAATTGTAATGAGAAAAGCGACTTTTGATGAACTTAGTAGACAGAAGCGGTATCGTCATAACAAATAACAAAGGTGAAAGGCATGACTAATCGTGATGGAAAAGTCTGATAATTATAGAATGAGAAAGAAGGAATATATAGCTTGTTGTTTGATATTGGTGTTTTTGTTTATCTATAGTGAGCACTAAGACATCCTTGAATTTTGGATCTCGAAATGTTAATGGATGCCGTAGTGCTGAAAAAAGGACTGCTTTGTTTGATTTTGTGGGTTTGAAAAAAGCAAGCCTAGTTTTTCTGCAAGAAACACACACAGATATGGGTAGTCAGGCTCAATGGCTGAATGAATGGAAAGGCCAAGCCTTCTTTAGCCATGGATCAAATGTTAGTGTCGGGGTGGCAGTTCTTATTTCTTCAGATTTACAAATCCAAGATAATAAGGCCACGGAAATTATACCTGGTAGAATGCAAATATTAGATATTAAGTTAAATGAATTATGGTTTTCTTTTATTAATGTTTATGCTCCAAATGGCGGTGTGGAAAGAGTATCTTTTTTTTTAAAAAATTAAAAGATGTTATTTCAGAAATTCCAAATGATAGAATAATATTTTTAGCTGGTGATTTTAATTGTACTCTTGATTACACTATGGATAGGAATTATGTTGAGCCTCACTTAAATTCGGCTGAAACTCTCAAAACCGTAGTTCAGTATCACAATCTCGTTGATATATGGAGAGAAGCTTTCCCTAGTGATAGGCAATACACATGGTTAAAAATTAATACTAACACAGTTTCTTCGACTTGATAGGATTTATGTTCAAATCCGTAACAGAGGAAGATTTTTTAATAGTTATATTTCGCCAACATCACTTTCTGATCATCATTATATTGCTGTAACTATGTCTATAACACAGAACACTTCCTACTATAATTATTGGCGGTTTAACAATAGATTGTTGCAAGATAAATCCTTTGTTGAATTCTTTATTCAGTTTTGGGGAGAGTGGAGAGAGAGAAAGGCACAGTATAAAACTCTAAGCCAATGGTGGGACATTGGAAAAGTACAGATCCAAATTTTTTGCCAACAATATACAAGGAATTGTACGGTTGAAATGAGAGAAAAAGTAAATTTTTTGGAACAGCAAATTCTTAAGTTAAGTAGCTCTATTGGTGTGGGTGAAGATACAGAGACTGCAAAGATGCTTGAAAAGTATAACTTGCTTCTAAAGAATTTGTATGAAGAAAGGAGTCATAGCACATCAATTCGTGGGAAATTTCTTCAGTTAAACAGTACGGATTCTTCAACAACTTTTTTCTTTTCATTGGAGAAGAAGATTAGAGAAAAGAAGAGCATAAATGATCTCAAACTGTTAAACGGAAAAGAAATAATGGAAAAGAAAGAAATCATTTCACAAGTTTTATGTTTTTATGAAGATTTATATAGCGCACAACCTTGTAATATTGAAGCAACTGATAAACTTCTAGATGGACTTCCACAGCTTGGAAAAGAAGATAAAGCTGAATTAGAAGAACCTTTGTCTTTTCAAGAATTAAGTAAAGCCGTACAGCAGCAATCTTCAGGAAAAACACCAGGGCTAGATGGCCTGACTTCTGAATTTTTTAAAGTTTTTTTGGTCCATCATAGGACAATACTTGCACACTGTGTTTCTTGAAAGCTTTGAGTCTAAAATCCTGCCTCTCAGTTGTAGGAGAGCAGTGGTAACACTCTTACAGTAACAAAGGAGACCTTGTCTTACTAAAAAACGGGCGACCAGTCTCTGTTCTAGGAACGGATTACAAAATTTTATCCAAAACTTTGACAAATCGCTTAAAGTTTTTAGCATCAATTATTCATGGAGACCAATCTTATTGCATACCAAAACGATCTATTTTTGACCATCTTTTTCTTGTGCGAGATATGTTGTATTTAACCGAATTGCACAAATTAGATCTTAGTCTTGTATGTTTGGATCAAGAAAAGGCCTTCGACAAAGTCTACCATGAGTATTTGTTCAAAACGCTTGAAAGCTTTGGCTTTGGAAAACAGTTTACTTCATGGATAAAACTTTTGTATAAAGACGTGTACAGTATGCTGAAGGTTAATGGAACTTTGGCAAGACCTTTTTCAGTGCACAGAGGAGTGAGACAAGGCTGCAGTTTATCTGGCCTCTTGTACACAATTTCAATTGAACCGTTGTTGAAGATGTTGAGAGAGAAGTTGCAAGGAGTGACTTTTCCATCATCTTGCCTTCTGAATACACCAACAGTGAAACTAACAGCTTATGCTGATGATATCACGGTTTTTATTAGATCTGAAGATGATGTTAAACATTTGTTTTCATGCCTTAATATCTTTCAGAGTGCATCTTCTGCACGGGTAAATTGGGAAAAAACTGATACCTTGTTATTGGGCCATTGGTCAGATCAGAGCCCACCTCAACTTCCATATCAGCGCCTTTGGAATAAAGAAGGTGTTAAGATACTTGGATTGTTCTTTGGGACTGAACAATATATGAAAAAGAATTGGGAAGGACTTGTAGAGAAAGTGACTGGAAAGCTGCAGAGATGGAAATGGATCCAAGCCCGGCTCTCTTACAGAGGCAGAGTATTAGTAGTGAACAATCTTGCTGCCTCAATGCTGTGGCATCGTTTGACAGTATTGGATCCTCCAAAAGACTTCTTGTCAAAACTTCAGAAAGCTTTTGTAGATTTTTTCTGGGGTGGCCATTATTGGGTCCCCCCTGGAGTACTTTGTCTTCCGGTCAGTGAGGGCGGTCAAGGGTTAATCCATTTGACCTCTAAGGTGAAAGCCATGAGGTTACAAACTGCCCAAAAGTTGCTTTATTTTTTCAGACTCTGCACCATGGATCAGTTTTGGTCTTGCAATTTTACAAAGAAAGAGCAAGATGGGACTTGATAAGCAAATGTTTTTAATTTCGGAAAATGATACAAAAGAAGAGACAACTATAAAGTTTTATGGATCTGTTTTCGAAGCTTGGAGGTATTTTAAGTTGGAGCGGAGAGAACATTTTGGCTTTGATGAACCACTTTTTTATAATCCTTGGCTTTGTCAAAACTGTACTATGTCTAATACAGATATTTCTAATTTTGTTTCAGCAGGAGTAACTAAAGTTGGAAACTTGTTGGATCTGTTAAAGAGAGAATGGGTTTCAGTACAGGTTTTTACTAAGAAGATTGGAAGTAGATCAGAGAGAATAATGGGGAATATTCTAAAGAATTTGAAAACATCTTTTCCTAAACCGTTACAAGAGTTTATAACAAATTCCATGTCTGGCAATTTTACAAAGGTTTTTTTTTTTTTTTTTTTTTTCCAGAAGTCTATGTAACTCCAAAGATAGATCAGTTTGAAAATGACAATGGTAATAATGTAAATATGTTGCTGTCTTTTAAAGGTTTACAAAGTCTTCCTTTTTCTATGGCAAGCAAAGAAAATTTATATAACGTCTGTGTAAAGTAATTTTTTTGTTGGACAGCTAAGAGAGAGGAGAGATACAAAATGGAGAGCTTTTTTCTCTACATTTGAAAATAGATCACCTTCTTGGCGTTCTTTGTATAAAAATCCTCTTCCAAAAAGGTCTGGTGACTTGTAGTGGCAGATTTTGCATTGTTCGTTGACAACAAAAGTTTTTTTGTTTAAATGTAAATTTTCAGTCTCTTCATGGTGTACTGTGTGTAAAGAACCTGACACTGTTTTTCATATTTTTTGTGAATGTTGTAAATTATTTCCTCTTTTCAATATTTTAGATGGAATTTTCAGCAGGTTAGGTTTACATGTTTCAAAAATAATGTTTATATATGGGTATGAATACTCTCGAAATAAGAAAAGGATTTGTACTTTTTCAAATTTTTTGCTTGGACAAGCAAAGTTAGTTATCTGGAAGGCTTATAGAGTTGAAATGGAAGGTCAGGAAGTCAATATGGTCAATTTGTTCAAAGCCTTAGTTGAATCTAGGATTCGACTGGAATATGAATATTATCGAGTAAACAGTGATGAACTGATGTTTAAGTGGTGTTTAAATAAGGGTTTGGTTTTTGTAGAGGATGAAGACCTCTTTTTTAATTGGTAGTGATTTATAAAATTTGTTTTTGTTTGTGAAAATGTTTTTTAATGGTAAAATAAATTACTTTTAAAAGTCAAAGTCTCTCTCTCTCTCTCTTTCTCTCTCTCGCTCTTTCTCTCTCTCTCTCTCTCTCTCTCTCTCTCTCTCTCTCTCTCTCACACACACCTTTTCCTTTCCTATTTTTCCAAACTGTAATCCACGATTAATTTACACATAGTTTTGCTCTCTCTCTTTCTGTGGTTCATCATGGCCTATTTTTAAAACTCAGAATCAAATTCTAACCAATTCTGTCAGAAAGCTGCTAGAATTAACAGGGAACTTGAACTCGAAGCTCCCAGTGCAGATCTTGAAGAAGCTGCCAAGGAGGCTGAACAAGTCCTTAAAGGTTCAACCCCTCACAGGTAATGTTGAACACATTTAGTTATAACCAATTTGCTTTAATGAACGCATCCTTATTTTATCTGTTAATAATAACATTCTTTATAGTCCTTCCTCTCAAATATTTTGTTCACAGATCATTTTAATACACTGTCTCAACATGTATATGTTTCTCTTCGTTTCAGCTGAAAGGGAAGACCAAAGGAAGGCCTGTCATGGGATTTGAATTTGACCATCTTGTGCGTTCACAGAGAAGACCAAAAGCTGCAAAGGCAAACACTTCCAATGGTACGTCTGTGTTGGTCTCAGCACCTTGACTGAACTGTATTGCAGTTACATTTTGCACAGCATGTGATATTTCTTAAACTTTGCTTTACATATCCCACGGCGAAGAACCCCCAGAAAAGTGTCATGTCAAAGTAGTAATAATTCAGACAATTTACCAAGTCAGCAAATTCATATGATATTGTACAAGCATACTCATACAAAATTCTACGACTTTTACTCCTACTGCTGACATTGCCTCAACTCTCGTGCAGATTGTGCCCATAGTAAGTAGTCAGAGTGTTTATATCATAAAGTTCATATTAAGTCCATTGTATTCTTTATTAACCTTTACAACTGGCACAGCGTCTTCCCGTTCCAACAGTACGTGATATCTGTCCACACCTCACAGTCTACCTTTCTTCCTGTGTTGATTTTTATTGAACACATCTGTCTAAGAAGCAAGAGTCTGGAAATGCTAGTTTAACTTGTGTCATGACAAATCAGATCGGCAATTAATTTGGCCAAATCAGATCACTTAAAGCTGTTCACGCCAAGAACAAGAAATATAATGCTAAATATTTTAGCATTTACACCAACAGACGATAATGGTCTGTTTAATGTTATACACGCTGCAGTTACAGTATGTTGTTGTCTGCTATTTGCTGTTGTCAAGGTTTTTATTGTTCATCATGTGATAAATTCTCTTTGTTCCTGTCTTACAGGATTTCTCACAGATTACTTAGTCCTTTCCATCAGCTCTCCACAATAGCAGCCCTTCCAAAAGCTTCTGTCTATCTATCTATCTATCTATCTATCTATCTATCTATCTATCTATCTATATATATATATTTTTTTTTCTTGATGAAAATTATAATTGTTAACCATTTTAATTGGTCCTACATTTAGTCACAATAGAAGCAAACAATGATTACAGAAGAATAATAGTATTGAAATATTATTCTTAATCATTTTTTGACTATTTGGTCATTAAAAGGAAGAAAATAGAAAATAATATTTTTTCAACTGGAGCCTCAAAACTCCCAGTTTGTAAAATATTATTTGGCATCTTATGATATTTTTCTGTAAACAAATTCTCCTTTTATTTTTGAATATTTTTTTAAAGTGTTTTTTTATTGCATATTTCTTAGTTAAATATTTATTTCCATGTACCCATTAATTACTTTATCAATCAGTCATTGTTTTAAGGTGTTATGTTTCACTATAACTGCTTTTTTTGTTTTTGATTTTTTTTTTTTTTCATAGTGGCACAAACTGGAGAGAGAGTGCTGTTCTGTGCACTATGTTTGTCTTGGAAAAGTTTGACATATCATTAAACTTTGGGAAATTCATAATGTTTGTGTGTGTGTGTCTGTGTGTGTGTGTGTTTTTTTTAATATTCATGTAGTTCAACTGGCAGAGCTAAGAATGGCGAATTTTTAAGGTCTATTTCCAGGAAACATAAAAGTGATTAATTGTACCTTTAATACATGTAGGATCAGAACGAGTCAGACAAATTTAAGATTCGATCAGAACATCGAAACATGAGGAGCCGAAATTCCAGAGGGGCCCAAGGCTACAACAGGATGTAATAAATCAGATTCCTAGCTCCAGCCCTCTGAAGAAAGCCTTATCAACAAGCCTCTTTCACAGAACAGCTTGCAACATTAAAACAAAAGAACACTTATTGACAATTCCAATGAAGGAAGGAAACTGTCAAATTTGGGGCAAGTAATCAGGACTGATGGTCAAAGAGATGGCTGTCACATGTAAATCTGTGATCGAAATCAGAGCTACAGACTTTCTTGGGCGGGTCTCCACATAGAAGAAAGATCAGACTGAAATTCCTTTGTCCACCGAGTCGCTTCCATATGCACCCAAAATCATCTTACAAGAACTTATGAATCATAACTAATGAACTCCATATTATGTATGTAACCCACACAATTAACTATCATGTTTTAATCACATATTATGTATGTCTTTTTAATAACTAGGGAATAGCTTAAGAGTTCATATCCTTGTTTGGTATGTATGAGTTTGAAAAATCATGCTTTAAATGTTTCTTCCAATCAATTCTTTGTCAAATGTACCATAGTCTTGTTATAGAAGTCATGTCCAAAATTATACTTTACAAGAGCGGGAAAATTCGGACCATGTGACTGATAAGATAACATTTTAGATTTATGAATGGGGGAGGAGAAACATACAACACCAGGAGCCAAGATCATTTCTAATTGGTCAAGACCAGCATTAGGAGGTGTCTGAAAGCCGAGTTTAAATACTCAGGACACCATCAAATTGTGCTCTTTTTGTCCTTTTGCTTTTGCTCTTGCCTCTTCCTCTGCTTCGCAGATCCCTTCTTCTCTTTTGCCACCGCATTTTGATGCTGCTTTCTGAGTGTGCTCTGGCCTACGTGCCAGCTGCCAACACAATGAGAAGAAAAACCACCTAGTCTCGTTACATGTTTTCTTTCTTTTACTTTAATTTCTTTTCTTTTCCGTGAGAGTTTCGTTAAGTTTGCCGCAAAGTCCAGCTTCGTCTGCACCCGCCTCAAACTTCAACCAGACCTACTCCGCATCAAGAGCCAACGCCCAAGACTTTACTATGAAAGACCACTGAACTCAGCCAATCAGCAACCTCGGGAAACCCCTTTCTCCAAAGAGGACAAGGACACAAGGGAATCCCTTAAGGCAACATAAGCAAGTACAACCTCCAGCCTTTTTCTGTCGGTGCAGTTTAATATAAATTTTAGCCTCATTGAGAAACTCAATGCGAGGGTTAAATAAGTGATTGATGGTTCAGGTCTATGCAATTGCACATATTGCTGTAAACTTGGGATTTCACATTTTCATTCTTTAAACTCATCCTTTCCTCTCTTTCTGCAACGTGTGAATGCGTGTTCATGTGTTAGATTAGATTAGTTTACATTTCTTAGGTTTATATAAATAAAGTTATTTATATTGAAAAGAGAAGTATCTTGTGTTTTGTGCTTAATCTGCCGATCTTGCTACTGTGCTTATTAATAGTGTTTTCACTATATTTTGGATTTTAATATCCAGTGCAGAGTTGATGTTATACGGCTCGTTCAGTGAATCGCAGGTCGATTCAGTGATCAGCCGTAAAACACTGATTCTGTTCAAATTCCCTATAAAATCATAAATGATTCCCTTTGAGCTAAATTGACTTGTTTCCCTTATATATTACGTATTTACATTTACATACACTATAAGTACACTGTAAATGTTACAGAAGCAAAATTGAATAGTAGAAAAATAATGCATGTTTGAATAATTATTAGAGGTGTTTTTTTGTAAGCAAATGAAACATTTATTATTTATTTTTCACACAGTATATGCACACTTTTGAGTTTAAATATTGTACATTAATTAATATTAGTGTAAACAATGTATACAATTGGAACCATTACACCCTTGTTTGAAAAAACAAAATCACTGTAATCAACAAATCTATTGCTGCATCAGGTTAACCCCACGATACAATCTGTTGTTCCAGTTTTATACTGAGTGGAGACAAATAAATCTTTAACTAATTATCTGTCCATTAGGGATGGGCGGTATACCGGTTCTGGAAAAATACCGGTATATATTGTATTTCAAACGGTACGATATCATAATTTTGCTCAATTCGGTATTTCATACGCTGCTGTTGCGAAGTGCACCTGTAGGTGGCAGTGCTTCCCAAATTGCTGCGCTACCGGTAAATGTGACAACAGAACAACGTGATGGATTAAACAGATGAAACTGTATCAAAGCACCCGAAATTAATAAATAAAGAGAAAAGTATAAGTGAAATATGGCATTACTTTGCATACAAAACAGATAACAAAGGTGAACGAACTGACCTTACTGCAAGCGTTGCCAGGGGCGTTTCTAGGATTTGAAAAGATCTGGGGCTGTGACCAAAACATAAGGGGCTAATGGACGTGGTTGGAGGCTCACATCATGCTCACGTAAGATTTAGTGAGGCAGTGGTGGGTGGTCCTGCTTCTCTCTAGGGGGGTCCGGGGGTATGCTCCCCCAGGAAAAAAAATGTATACATTTTAAATTTAAATGCGTTAATCTGGTGCACTTTGAGAGTTCAAATAAGAGCGCCAACCCATTTTCAGTGTGCAAATTGAACAAACAAAAAAATTCAATGACAATCTAAAAAGGGTCTAGAACCGCTCCTGGTCAGAGTGTACCATGTTCTTCTTTGACCCATGCTACACCCCTCCACTGAGTTTTCTGGGCCCCTTTCAATGTCTGGGCCTTATGCAGTCTGTCCTCCTTTTCAAAACACAAATATCAACAAATATAAAGCAAGGAATTTTATTTAACTATTTAGGCCTACATGGTATCTGCAGAATTTTTAAAAGGCTTTTTGTTACCTGCAGAAATTACATTTCTATGGTATGATAGAGCAATGTCTAGTAACATAAACCGATATCACGATTTACAGCTCAGATACAGGTTTTCACAAAAACGAAAAGTTTTATAAAATGATAAACACCACATTTCAGGCTTTAAAGTTTAAACCAGGTTTTTTTTTTTTATTATTATTATTTATTTATTTTGTTCAAATTTACAGCTCTGCGTGTTTGCTTCGTAAAATCATGGGTGGATTTTCGTATTGATCTGAACAAAAACAACAAACAGGCTTATTGCAAATGCAAATTCATTCTATGTCATTAAGGGCGTCTTTTGGACTGCAGAAACACAGCGGTTTCCCCGGTGATGGCTGCACACAAAGAGGCTCGGTGTTCGTAAATGCTACTTTATCAGGCATTAAATGAAAATGGTATCGAAACTTTTCTGAAGTCACTCAGTTCCCTTGAAAGTAGGGCTGGACAATATGGCCAAAAAAATTCACAATAAAATGTTTTATATCAGTCGATATAGATAATTATCATGATAAATTTCAAACCTTTATTTCTTTCAAATTTAAAGGCAGATTTTTGCTCCTAAGTGAAAGTTGTAGAAGCCAGACTTTAATTGTGATTTTTAACGACTCTTCATGGTGAGAAGATGACAAACACTTCACGTCTTTGAATTCTTGACACTTTTCCAGTCTTTTTTCATTAACAAAATAGATATCTTAATTGAAAAATGAATTTCCTAGTTTCTGCATGCTCTAATGCAGGGGTCACCACACTTGGTCCTGGAGCGCCGGTGTCCTGCAGAGTTTGAATACACCTGAACTAGCTAATCAAGGTCTTGCTAGGTAGGCTATACTAGAAATTTCCTGGCAAATGGTGTTGAGGCAAGTTGGAACTAAACTCTGCAGGACACCGGCGCTCCAGGACCGAGTCTGGTGATCCCTGTTCTAATGAGTGATAGGCTATATTGTTTCAAATCATGAAACAGGTTAGTGTTGCGTGACTTTGATTAAATGTATCTTCAGCACAGTTTGCAGTGCTGGCTGCAGTATTAGTAATATTACTTTTTTGTCTCTTAAAAATGCACATTTGACAGTAGCTTGAGGATGCAGGATTACATCTGTTAGGATGCAGATGTAAATTCATGTTCATTATCAAAAAAAAGTAACATCTGTCCACCTTTTTCTTGTAAAAATGGGCACGGCCATTTGTAAATTCTACGGGTCTAGCTTTCGGTCTCATCCACGTTCAGCTATTTTTAGATGTACAAAACAGTTTGCTTTTTGCTTGATATTGAAAATTGGTGTGTCTTACCATATTATTTCAATTTATTGTCTTAATTATGAACACACTGGTTTGTAGTGCAAACAGTTTTACCATTTACTGCACATTTACCTATAGCGGCTAATGAACCGGAAGTCTCACCCATAGGCTTACTTCCGCATTGAAGAAAAAGGTGGATAAAAAAATATAACAACCTCATTTTTATATGGTGAAATTTAATTATTCTGACTGTTTGAGTTATTAAAATTAACCCTTGGTCTTCCATAGCATACATAATGATAACCAGTAAAAACACAGGCCTATAGCACCTCAATGCCATGGTATAAAAATTAACTTGGCCTACATGGTTCTAGGTATTTGTATGAAGAACAGTGGTCTAATACATTTAGTATAAATGCACAAACTAGCTTCACGAGTTCGCACTAACATATAATATGATTAAGCAATTAGTAAGCATATTTGGCGTGCTGTCCGAAGGGAGGGCTCCGAGCTCGGGATAGAGCCCGAACCAAGAGAACTCCCCCCCCCCATCCCAAGAATGGGATGAAATTAGATTCGAGTGCGGAGCTGGGGTGGAGGTGGGATGCTGGAAAACTGTCATAGAACAGCGGTGAGTTGGCTGTATATATACACACCTGATGTGCTTGTTAAGGTGATTAGGTGACGAGCTCCACCTGGGCCAGACTGATTATCTGATCGTGCTCCTCCCGAACCTTGTTAATAAAACATCATTTCACGAGTTCGCACTAACATATAATATGATTAAGCAATTAGTAAGCATATTTGGCGTGCTGTCCGAAGGGAGGGCTCCGAGCTCGGGATAGAGCCCGAACCAAGAGAACTCCCCAAAAGAAGCTAATGACATGGGACAGCAGCCGGATAGGAAATTGTTAGTAGCCCCCCAAAATATGCTTGTTGTGAAGAAATTAGGTTGTGCGAGGAGGCGAAATGAGGAGCACGATGGAAGGCCGGGTAAGGGGCTCTCGCTGCGTCCGAAGGGAGCTGCAGCTCTGCTGCACCAGAAGGGAGAGTCCCTCTTGCGGTTAAAAAAACGGCATGGTTTGAAACGTCAGATGGAGGGCTCTCACTGCGACCGAAGGGAGCTGCGGCTCTGCTGCACCGGAAGGGAGAGCCCTGTCTGATGCTGAATGAGCCATGAGGCTCGAAATGACGGATGGAGGGCTCTCACTGCGACCGAAGGGAGCTGCGGCTCTGCTGCACCGGAAGGGAGAGTCCCTCTTGCGGTTAAAAAACGGCATGGTTTGAAACGTCAGATGGAGGGCTCTCACTGCGACCGAAGGGAGCTGCGGCTCTGCTGCACCGGAAGGGAGAGCCCTGTCTGATGCTGAATGAGCCATGAGGCTCGAAATGACGGATGGAGGGCTCTCACTGCGACCGAAGGGAGCTGCGGCTCTGCTGCACCGGAAGGGAGAGTCCCTCTTGCGGTTAAAAAACGGCATGGTTTGAAACGTCAGATGGAGGGCTCTCACTGCGACCGAAGGGAGCTGCGGCTCTGCTGCACCGGAAGGGAGAGCCCTGTCTGATGCTGAATGAGCCATGAGGCTCGAAATGACGGATGGAGGGCTCTCACTGCGACCGAAGGGAGCTGCGGCTCTGCTGCACCGGAAGGGAGAGTCCCTCTTGCGGTTAAAAAACGGCATGGTTTGAAACGTCAGATGGAGGGCTCTCACTGCGACCGAAGGGAGCTGCGGCTCTGCTGCACCGGAAGGGAGAGCCCTGTCTGATGCTGAATGAGCCATGAGGCTCGAAACGACGGATGGAGGGCTCTCACTGCGACCGAAGGGAGCTGCGGCTCTGCTGCACCGGAAGGGAGAGCCCACAGCAACGGTAGTATCAAATGAGCGGGGCACTGCTGCGGCAGTATCAAATGAGCGGGGCACTGCTGCGGCAGTATAAAAGAGCGGGGCACTGCTGCGGCAGTATAAAAGAGCGGGGCACTGCTGCGGCAGTATCAAAGAGCAGGGCACTGCTGTGGCAGTATCAGAATGAGGAGGGCACTTTGGCGGCAGTATTACGATCTTTTAACTGATCAGGGTTAGATGGGCTTTCTTTATGTGAAGATGATTGGTCCTGATGTAGCTCTTGAAGGCATCCGATGACCATCGACCGAGATCTTGGATCTGCTGATGTGAGAGGCCTTTTTTAGCTGCTGTGGTTGCTGCCCCGATTCGGAAGGAATGGCTGGAAAATCTTTCTGCGGGTATGCCTGATTGATTGCAAGCAGAAATCCAAATTAGACGCCTTAGGAGTGGCATTAGGGCAGGGGAATGAGAACGGCCTTTATTTATGCAGTGGACAGCTGCTTCGTTATCGCAGTGAACTAAGATGCTGCGTGCTGACCAATCTTTCCCCCACAGGAAGGCAGCAACGACCAAAGGGTAGAGCTCGAACAGTGCTGAGGACTGAGGAGCGTCTAGCAGCTGAGGGGGCCAAGGAGATGCGAACCAACGACCTTGGTAGAATCCCCCAAAACCGACGGAGGGGGCCGCATCAGTGAACAGTTGAATGTCATTAGGGGAAGAAATGAGATCATTGTAAAAAAAAGATAGGCCATTCCATTGTTTCAGGAATGTTAACCATAAGTTAAGTTCGTGGCGACATGCGTAAGTTAAGGTAATTTGGTCTTCTAGACCCTGCACCGACGATGCAAGTGTTAGGAGATGCGAGATGAAGGGGCGGCCTTGGGGAATTATGCGCATTGCGAAATTGAGGTGACCGAGCAGAGAAAGAAGCTCGCGCTTGGAGCAATTTTGGCTTTCTACTAGAGCGGATGCGACTAAAATTATTCTGTCAATTTTTTCTTTTGGCAGAGAGGCCTGAAATTTGGCAGAATCTAAATTGATACCCAAAAATTCGATGAATTGTGTTGGCCCTGAAGTTTCCTCCTGAGTGATGGGAATCCCCAGCTCGGCGAAAACTTTTTGGACGGTCAAGATGTTTGCGGCTGGGATGGCATCGGGGGGTGAGATGATCAGGAAATCATCGAGCAGGTGAATGACGTGGTGAATGGAGTAATTGTTAGAGAGAATCCAACAAATGGCCTCTGATAACGAATCGAAAATTTTGGGGCTGCTTTTGCATCCAAAAGTTAGGCGTACGGAGAAATATATTTTCCCTTGCCAGCGAATTCCGAATAGATGCCAAAAGTCTGGGTAGATAGGCATCACCTTGAAAGCAGAAGTGATGTCTACTTTGGCCAGCCATGCACCGCGACCTACGTTTTTTATCATGATGATCGCTTGATCTATGTCGTGGTAGTGCAATGAGTATTCCTCAAGGGGAATGAGACTGTTTATGCTGGGAAATGGGGAAGTGTGTGGAGCTGATAGGTCGATGATCAAGCGTTTTTTCCCCGAAAATTTTCTAGTGGCAACGCCGATGGGGCTGATGCGAAAAAACTCAAAAGGGGGTGCATCGAAAGGGCAGATCATAAAACCGGATTCGATTTCTTTTTTGATCAGATTAGTCACAACATCTGGTTCTGCAAGTGCGGATTGGAGATTGTCGCAAATTATGTTCTTGGAGAGAGGGCATGTAACGCCGGGGTTGAAACCTTCTTCGAGACCTGAAAGTAGAAATTTGGTGAAGTTAGTGTCTGGGTGGTGAGATAATTCTGTGAAAAGCCGATAAATATTGACTGTTGTCGATAAGTAGTTTTTAGATTTTTTATTGACAGCTTTGTAGACTGGGCATATCAGATGGGCATGAGCTCCGCCGCAATAATTACAGACATGAAGAAACTTGCAACGTTGTCTGCTGCATTTCCCCCCATTGAAATTGTGACAGACCTGACCAGCGACTGAGAAGGGAGGCCTTGAACTTCCCTTATAGTCTGGATCTGTATGAGCAGTTGCAGAGCGTGGGACATAGCTGGTGGATTTGTGTTGGGCCGTGTCTGGGCAGGCGGGGATGGCGGGATTAACTTGAGGGCAGGAAGTTGTGGTGTGGGCTAACGACCTGCAGAGTGCGCAAGTTATGTTGCGGCACCCTAGGAACACTCTGTTGTGGAGATCAGGGTCCAACGCGCCCCAATAGGGGCACTGATTCCACTGAGCCACGCGAACCGCACATTTGGCAGAGAATAATTTGTGGTATGTATAGAAATGACCACCTCCGTAGCACAGCGCGAGTTCTGCGACTATGGCTAGATAATCGTTGAGTTCGCGCCGTCTTTGGGGAAATACTGAGAAAATTACGTCCGTGTAGCGGCTGAAAGCGATGGTGAATTCGGAAAATGAGAGGATGCGAGAAGAGTTAGGGACAGGATTTTTTAGAGTGACGGAGAAATTCCCGCAATCTATTTGCCGAGTAGTTTCGGCAACGGGGAGGAGAGAAAGCAGAGATGAGAGATCAATGTCTGCACCTGCGAGGATCTGAGACCTGATGTTGTGGGTCACGGGAGGTGGTTCTGAAGCAATGGCATTTGGTGCAGCGGGAAGCGATGTAGCAGATAGTAAAGTGTACTGAGTTTTAGAAAGAGCAGAGCTGGAAGGGAGGGAAATGGGGGCTGTGACTGAAGGCGGAGGCAGCCTCACGCTTGCACTAGCACCTGGAGCTTGAGGTAGGGGGTAAGAAACAGTTGAAGGAAAAGAGGGAAGAGGCCAGTTGGTTTGCATCGCTGGCTGGTATAGATCTGAGCCGGCATTCACGGTGAGGGCTGCAGGCCACTGAGAGCAAAAGGGGGCAGAGGTTGAAGAGGAGAAGTAGTAGGGTACCTGGGCTTGAGCGGCTAGCGGAGGCATCCTCACGCTAGCGTCTGCCGCCGGAGCTAGGTTAGAAGCAGAAAAGGAAGAAAAGGGGTGATGGGGTATGTTAGTATGCGATGCAGCGGGCAGCGCGGTGCCTGAAGGAGCTGCGGCATCTGGTTGAGCCGAGGAGTGAGGCGGAACAGGATCTGGAAGGGCGGAGTCTGGGGCGCGGCCCCGGCTTGCTGATGGCCTGCTGTTTCTCTTCGACCGTGGGTGGCTGGAACTGGACCTGGAAGAAGAAGTGCCAGAAACATGTAAGGTTTTATTTTTACGGACTCTACTTGTCTTTGAAGGAGTGTTGGTGTGTTCCAGGGAGACGTAAAGGCTGTAGAGCTCGGCTTTACTCATCCACCGTGAAAACCGGATGTCTGAATTGGCCAGAGCTTGTCTCAAACTTGCTACAGTCGATTTTGCTATGGGAGGAATGGACGGTGAAGCGGAGATGTAAGATGATGCTGAAGATGGTGTTGGTTGTCTTGATGGTGGAGGTGAACGAAGTCTTCGATGGCTCGGTGTGTGAGCTGTTGATTTTGCAGGCCGGCGTCCGCGTGCCGAGGTGCGGGGCTCGGCGGTGTCACTTGGCCGAGAAGGAGGCACTTTTTCTCCAGTGGCTTGCGAGGCAAGTGCTTTAGAGCCGGTGGCTTGAGAAGACAGCGTCTTCGAGCCAGTGGCTCGAGTTGGAGTGGCTAGCTCATGGTCAGAAGGAGAAGATACAATTTCAGTCATGGTAGCAGACGAGTAATGCTGGAAAACTGTCACAGAACAGCGGTGAGTTGGCTGTATATATACACCTGATGTGCTTGTTAAGGTGATTAGGTGACGAGCTCCACCTGGGCCAGACTGATTATCTGATCGTGCTCCTCCCGAACCTTGTTAATAAAACATAATTTAATCACAAAATACTGTAATTATATTCCATTACTACCTTTAATACATATCTACATTAAAAATATACCAATACAATTCGATATATCCCTCATTTCTGCCGCAATACCATGGTGCAGTTAGTGTTACAGTAAAATAAATCCATGGTAAATGATTCTGACTGTCTCGTTGCCACAGTGTTTCTCCTGTTTGTCAGCGCCGTTTCATCTGTTTAAATCGCCGACTGTGTCCTTCTCTGATTTCAAGCGCTTCATTCTGGATCTCACAGCGCTGTTTAGTGCTCGCTAGTGAACGAATGCATATTCTCTAAACTTGCGCTCCGCTGCTGTTTGAATCTGATCCGAGCGGAAATGACTAGCACATTTAATCCTAACGCGATTCTTGTCTTTCTTTCCCCAAATTTAAGACCTCTTGAAATTATATATTTTTTTTCTTATACTAATTAAGGTATTTAATACTTTTTATGGCTTTAATTGTCGTTGTTATTTAAAAGAACACTTGTTTATTAAAAAAAGAAAAAAAAAAGAAAAAAAAAGTAATTGAATTCTGGACCTTTGGCATTAATGGGTCGTTCGAACCCCAGTATGTGCATACAGTATTTGCGCTCAGACTGTGATTTCTGCCTTTTCACAGACAAGTAATCCTCGCTGTCATTACAATAACATAGGGAAATAATTAATCTATACCACTAATACATAAATGTTTCTCTTTTTTATCAGCAGACTGCACGTCTCCCCTGTCATGCTCTGGCGCCCCCACACTTTGAAAGTGACCCCTGCTTTATTCCCCTGTGTGTGCGGAGAGAGATGTCAAAATCGCGTACTGTAAACGGCGACAGTGGCCAACTCAACTTAAGGGGGAAGTCGTGGCCTAATGGACTCATAATCCAAAGGTTGTGAGTTCGAGTCTCGGGCTGGCAGGAATTGTAGGTGGGGGGAGTGAATTTACAGCGCTCTCTCCACCCTCAAT
This sequence comes from Spinibarbus caldwelli, assembly GCA_039654775.1. NCBI lineage: Eukaryota > Metazoa > Chordata > Actinopteri > Cypriniformes > Cyprinidae > Spinibarbus > Spinibarbus caldwelli. The sequence continues at coordinate 2,796,370 of CM077224.1, forward strand.
ACCATGACTGAGGTGCCCTTGAGCAAGGCACCGAGAACCCCCAACTGCTCCCCGGGCTGCCCACTGTGTTCACGTGTGTGTGTGTTCACGCTGTGTGTGTGCACTTTGGATGGGTTAAATGCAGAGCACGAATTCCGAGTATGGGTCACCATACTTGGCTGTATGTCACTTCACTTTCACTTTCACTATCACAGTCACTATCGTATTTCCTCTGAACTCCTTGGCAAAATTCCTGGGACTTAAGGACAGAACATTAAAATAGCCCTAACGACGCCCCTGAGCGTTGCTATAAATCACGTGTTGCCACAGGAGGCAACACATCAAACCTTTTTAAGCATTTGTCGCTTGCTCATCCTGATCTTTTCAGAGAATTAATAGATCGACAGGTGAGTGCATCATTCATAAATTCAGATTTAATTTGAACTTTTATTTACAACTGATCAACGCACACACAGATAATGCTAGAACCAGCGAAGTTTTGGTCACGTAATATATGCACTTGCATTTAATGCAAGTGCATATATCAATGATATGAAGAGACTGTTTCTGCCGCGCTGCCGACCGCTAATATGAAGAGCGAGAGAGTGAGATTCATATCTGAGAGAGAGAGAAATAATAACGTGATTTTGAATATTACTTTGATTGTTAGAATAACACTTTACAATAAAGCAACATTTGTTGCATATAATTGCGTTACTTCAGTTGTATTTTTTTTTTTCTTCAAACTCAGTCAAAATGTAACCTATGTTCCCGGTAGCCTATGTTTTGAGACATTTTGTTTGCACTAAGGTTTTGCACTGAAAAGATAAGAAGATTTTAATATATTTTCATTGTATTACTTGTTCTATTTTTTTTTTTCTACAACATCATAATGTAACCTATGTTCCCTGTAGGTTTTTGTTACAGTTTGATACAAAGGTATAAAGATTTATTATTATTATTTTAATAAAATTGTTTTCAATTCACTTCTCTTTTGAGGCTGGTTATTTGTCACCTATGGTATCGATTTAGTATCGATACCGAGGTATTACATTCTGGTATCATACCGAAGCCAAAATTATGGTATTCACCACAAGAACCCGGAAGAACCTGTCATAAATCACCATATATGGACAAGTAAGTGTGACGCCTCTGCTCAACTGAGTTGTCATTGGCTTTGAAGTTCCCTTGGCACTCGCAAAACTCACTGTGATTGGACTATCTTTTAACCCAAATTAAAAAACGCTTAATGTTGCAAAGTACGTTTTGCTGTTATTATTACTCGTGAGAAATTACCACTTTACCGAGATCGTAACCCTAACCCTGAGCATATATTTGTTAAACTACAAATACCAGCACCATGTTTTTCGCGTTTGAATGGCAGAGGCTTATGGGTAATGTAGTTTAAAATGTTTAATAATAAAATGGGGAAAAATACAATCTCTTTTGAACAAAGGTATATCTAAACATGTTCATTGTGCAAACATTTATGACATATTTAAGAGGCAGGCTGAAATTTAGTATTTTACTAATAGCACTTTTTTTAAACACCTTTATACCACCTTTCCATATATGTTTGAAAACTTTGTCCAACATTATTTAATTAACATAGCATAAGTAGTTGTCCTGCCAAATTTCTCTGTAAAACTATAATCAGATTTTGATTTACAGCCATTTGAAATGTTAAATTTTTTTGCTCTTGCAGGGGACTCTACTGGGCCCCTGGGGATGGAAGGGCAGTAAAACATACACAGATATATTCTCATCATTCACAACAAACTGTACTGAGTCACATTTTTTAGATTGTCTTTTCAGTAACTTATCAATATATAAGTTGCAAGTCATAGTTATCTTAGAATAAGAATAGACCCCCTAAAAAATCTACATCAGTGCCTTTTTGGAATGGGCTCCAATTATTTCATTAGATCAGGAGCAAGAATACAGTGTTGACAGTAAACAAAGACACCAAATTAAACAACAAATACATATTGTGACACTTCATTGTACTATTACACAGTATCAGTGTGTCATTCAGTAAGACAAGTACAGACAGTGTGTGGTTTATGGTGCAAAAACCATACAATTCATGCAGTTCAAAGAATTATAATATAAAAGACTTCATTTGTATCTCTGTGTCAAAAATGTCTCATCTTTGTCTTCTTCAGGTTCTAAACTTTAGTAATGTGCATGCTCATCTTGCTTATTAATACAGTACAGGATTCATGTTGATGCTTCCCTGGTGCATTACCCTCAGCTGTGCATGTAGTGTCTGTAGCAATATAGTCCATGCAGTCTCTTCTAAAGCATCTTTCAGCTTTCCCTTCATGTAACGGAGTCATTAATATGACCAAATGTCCATGTCTTAATTAAAACAATCATAGTAATTATATGTATTGTTTACAAAATTAAATGGTGCATTTACCAAACACCATCCCTAACACAGAATATTCACCATACTTTATTATCCAACACCATGTACAATACTTTGCTGGAGGATACAGCATAAAGACAAGTTAAAGTAGCATATAAAGACAAATCATATTCAAAAGAAATAAAAATGAGTTATTTAAAACCATATTATTTTAATCAGATGAAGTCACCCAAATGCATGTATGGTGAAATGTCCTGAGCATCATAGTAGAATCATATTCAGTTTCCAGCTCATCATCAGAGCTCTCCTGGTTTTCTTCCTCTTCTTGCTTGTCCATGTCCCTATCATAATCTTCTTCTTCCATGACTTAAACAATTTGCAGTTGTTATCCAGCACCCTACAGTACAACTGACGAACAAAAGACATGTGACCAATTCGAATCAAATCACTTTATTGTCACGATATCATGAACGCAAGTGTACAGGCGGTGAAAGTCTTTTGTGCAAACTGCAGCATGACAGTATGAGTGATAAGTACTGAATATATATATATGCAATACATAAGGGACTCATTACAGGTAGAGAACAACATATGATAAATATTATACTATACAGAGAGCATGAATTGAGCACAATAATAAACACAATAATCACAGTACACAGTACACCTTTGCAGTGCAGTACGGTATGAATTAGTGCAAACAGAATGTCAGGGTGCAGAATAATAGCGAGTCAGAGTCCAGTCAGTGTAACTGATAGAGTGCAGGGCATATGAGGTTGGTGTGCTGTGTGTGGTGTTAATGGTATGAGTTTAGTACATTTACATTTACATTGTCATTTTGCAGACGCTTTTATCCAAAGCGACTTACAACTGGGGAATACATAAAGCGATTCATCTTAAAGATGCAAACAGACAGAGGAAGTGCTCGTAATACCAAGTTTCAGTCATTGTTCATATAATTACAAGCTAGAAAGGGAAGGAATAAATAAAGAGAAAGACAAAGGTTTTTTTTTTTTTTTTTTTTTTTCCAATTTAGGATGAAGTCAAGTAGTGTTGAAAGAGATGAGTTTTCAGCTGTTGCTTGAAAATTGTCAGGGAATCAGCATTCCGGATAAGGGTGGGAAGATCATTCCACCAGCCAGGAGCAGTGAACGAGAATGTTCTGGAGAGTGATTTTGATCCTCTCTGTGACGGTACCACGAGGCGTCACTCACTAGCAGATCTCAGACTTCTGGAGGGGGTGTAGATTTGTAATAGTGAGTGGAAGTAGGCGGGTGCTGAGCCTGTGGCTGTTCTATATGCAAGCATCAATGTCTTGAACTTGATGCGAGCTGCAACCGGTAGCCAGTGCAAGGAGATAAAGAGAGGTGTAACATGGGCTCTTTTGGGCTCGTTGAAGACCAGTCGTGCCGCTACATTCTGAATCATTTGTATAGGTTTGATTGTGCTTGATGGAAGGCCAGCCAGAAGAGCATTGCAGTAGTCCAGCCTAGAAATGACAAGGGCCTGGACAAGAAGTTGTGCAGCATGCTCTGTTAGAAAGGGCCTGATCTTTCTGATGTTGTGTAATGCAAACCTGCAAGATCGAGCAGTCTTTTCAATGTGGTCTTTGAAGGTCAGCTGGTCATCAAAGATTACACCAAGATTTCTGACCAAAGTTGATGGGGTAATTGTAGAAGAACCCAGCTGGATGGTGAAATCATGCTGTAGAGCTGGAGTGGCAGGGAAGACAAGAAGCTCAGTCTTTGCCAGGTTGAGCTGTAGGTGATGTTCTTTCATCCATGCCGAGATGTCCGCCAGGCAGCATGAGATCCGTTCAGCTACCATTGGATCCTCTGGTTGAAAAGAGAGATAGAGCTGTGTGTCATCAGCGTAGCAATGGTAGGAGAAGCCATGTACCTGTATGATGGGACCCAGTGACGTAGTGTATGTGGAGAAGAGGAGGGGCCCAAGAACCGATCCCTGAGGAACCCCAGTGACCAGTTGATGTGCTTTGGATACCTCTCCTCCCCAGGCCACCCTGAAAGACCTACTAGTGAGATAGGATTCAAACCAGCGAAGTGGAATCCCAGTGATGCCCAGTGATGAGAGGGTATACAGCAGGATCTGATGATTGACAGTGTCAAAAGCAGCAGATAGATCCAGCAGAATGAGAACTGATGATTTGGAATCAGCTTTTGCAATCCGCAAGGCTTCCGTGACTGACAGTAGCGCAGTCTCAGTTGAATGGCCACGTCTGAAACCTGATTGGTTAGCGTCCAGTTTGTTGTTCTGTGAAAGAAACAATGATACCTGGTTGAAAACAACTCGTTCAAGTGTTTTCGCTAAGACTGGAAGGAGAGAGACAGGTCTGTAGCTTTCTATAAGAGAAGTGTTTAATGAAGGTTTTTTGAGCAGTGGGGTTACCCGGGCCTGTTTGAATGCAGTGGGGAAAATGCCTGTTAGGAGAGATGTGTTGAAGATGTGTGTGAGTGCTGGTAAAAGTGTGGGAGAGATTGCTTGGAGAAGGTGTGAGGGGATTGGGTCTAGAGGGCATGGTGTAGGATGGCTGGAGAGGAGAAGTTTGGATACTTCTGCCTCAGTGAGGGGACAGAAGGAGAAGATGGGAGTTTTAGCAGTGGATGTGGTTGGTTGGAGGTCCTGTGTGTGTAGAGCTGAGAACTGACTGCTGATTGTTCTAGTTTTGTCTGTGAAGAATGTGGCGAAGTCATCAGCTGTTATAGAAGTGGTGGGAGGTGGTGCAGGGGGACAGAGGAGAGAATTAAATGTTCTGAAGAGATTACGCGTGTCTGGAGCACTGTGTGGATCTTTTGATTTGTGCCATTTTCTCTCTGCTGCCCTGAGTTTGGCCTGGTGCTCACGAAGAACATCAGATAACCAAGGGTTAGAAGAGTCAGCCCGTGCTGGCCTGGAGGAGAGAGGACAAATTTCGTCTAGACAAGAGGTTAAAGTAGAGCATAAAGTGTCAGTAGCTGCATTCACATCCAGAGATGAGAAGTGGGTAGGTGAGGGAAGAGAGTAGGATACTACAGAGGAAAGATGGGAGGGAGAAAGGGAACGTAGGTTTCATCTAAACGTAACCGGTATAGGGGTTGGTGGCACACCGGTAGCAAAATGTAGTTTAAATGTAATGAAGAAATGATCGGAGATATATAGTGGTTCTACCAAAATGTTGTCTGCAGTATAATTGCCTGTGTAAATTAAATCAAGTTGGTTGCCTGATTTGTGCGTGCTTGTAGTGGTAAGGCGTTTGAGATCAAATGAAGCAAGGAGTGAATGGAAGTCTGTAGCATAAGGCTTGTCTAGATGGATGTTGAAGTCGCCAAAGACTAAGAGTGGAGTGCCATCCTCTGCGAAGGAGGACAGCAGCCCATCCAGCTCCTCTAGGAAGGTGCCAAGAATTTGCCCAGGGGGGCGGTAAATTACCACAATGTGGAGTTTTATAGGAGCTGTTACAGTAATCGCATGAGATTCAAATGAGTTGTAATTGCATAGGGGAGAGTGGGTAGAGTATTTCCAATTGTTTGAAATGAGCAGACCAGTGCCCCCACCCCGGCCATCTTGACGAGGGGTGTGGGAGAAAGAGAAATTGTTAGCCAGAGCAGCTGGAGTCTTCTGGATGAATCCAGGTCTCAGTCAAGCCCAAGATGCTGAGTGTGGATTGTGAAGAAAAAGCAGAAATGAAGTCTGCTTTGTTGACAGCTGACTGACAATTCCAAAGACCCACAGTACAGTTAGTACAGTCTGATTGTCTGCGGAAGGAACTTGTCTTGCAGTCTGCTAGTGAAGGTTCTGCGATAACATCTTCCTGATGGTAATGGTGAGAGCAATCCATGGCTCGGGTGGCTGGAGTCTCTGATGGTCCTCCTCACACACCACCTGGTGCAGATGTCCTGGAGGGACAAAACATGTAAGGTGTGGTAAATTAATAAACAATATATAGTATTTTTATTTATAATTGTTCCACTGGACTTACCATTGATTCTTGTTGGAGGTATGAGCTAAAAGAATCCCTCCACAACTATCTTGCTGTTATTCAGTTGTGAAGTTTACTTTTATGGGCCATAACATCTGAGCTGTCACAGTAGAGCTGTTTGTTAATGCAGTCTTCACAGCAGATACCTGATGGGTTCAGGCAGCAGTGCAGCACTTGGTGGTCATTGAATTGATATCTTCATCAACTGGCTTCATCCTCCTTCAAACAAAAAGACAAAACAATAAGTCAACGACAACTCTAGAGAAACAGTGTTGGTGAATAGGTGCAGGTGTCAGTACTCACCATATTCAGTCATTTCCTGCCCAAATTCCAAAAATGATGCACAGTTGATTTGCTCATTCTAGGAGCTATAAAAAGATGTATGTGTGAAAAACTATAACTGCTGACTTGAAGTAACTATAACTGCTGTCTTATGTACCACACATAACTGCATTGCTTGAATACAGACATACCAATGTAAATGTACAACTTTCCAGCTCACTGTGTTTTCTGTTTGGGCACAAGAAGACCATGTTCATTCTTCATTCATCAGGACTGGTTTGACCGGCTTGTTGTGACTGATTTTCTTTGCGTTTTTGGTCTTCAGCTGTAAAACAAGAAAATATTTATTGACCCCATGTTTAATTATTATTGTTGTTTAACTATAAATTAAGCAGCTATAATAATAAACTTCAAGCTCAAGTTCCCTGGCAACTCTAGCAGGCTTCTGAGTTCATCTTTATACATCGGATTCAGAGTCTGAGAAAAGACCATCATTCAAACTCTCAGTTCTACCTTACAGCAGAGCACAAAATAATGTGTAAGTGAGTGAGGGAGTAAAGGAATAAGATGAAGATAAATAGGCAGAGAAAGGCAAAATTTTGTGTGTAACAGAATGAGAGGAAAGCAGTATTAGAAAAAGCTGTATCTTCAATAGCAAGCTAAATTAATATGAATTATTTTAAACATGAATACATGCTGCCAGTATTGTTGTAAGCAGTTTAAAGGCATCTTCACACCAAATATGAGTCTATACCACAGCTATTTAACATATAATGACACAGAGGAACAATATCATTGGAATCTCTTTCAGAACAATTTCAGAATCCACCAGATTTTAAAGAGCTTGAGCATTTAAATGGCAGACAACATAACCACAAGACACACTTATAATAAACAGAATGTTATTGTCTGTTGGTGTAGATGCTAAAATACTTCTCATTATAGTTATTGCTCTTGGTGTGAACAGCTTTAAGTGATCTGATTTGGCCAAATTAATTGCAGATCTGATTTGTCATGTGACAAGTTAAACTAGCATTTCCAGACTCTTGCTTCTTAGACAGATGTGTTCAATAAAAATCAACACAGGAAGAAAGGTAGACTGTGAGGTGTGGACAGATATCACGTACTGTTGGAACGGGAAGACGCTGCGCCAACTGTAAAGGTCAATAAAGAATACAATGGAATATAAACTTTATGATATAAACACTCTGACTACTTACTATGGGCACAATCTGCACGAGAGTTGAGGCAATGTCAGCAGTAGGAGTAAAAGTCGTAGAATTTTGTATGAGTATGCTTGTACAATATCATATGAATTTGCTGATTTGGTAAATTGTCTGAATTATTACTAGTTTGAAATGACACTTTTCTGGGGGTTCTTCGCCATGGGATATGTAAAGCAAAGTTTAAGAAATATCACATGCTGTGCAAAATGTAACTGCAGTACAGTTCAGTCAAGGTGCTGAGACCAACACAGACGTACCATTGGAAGTGTTTGCCTTTGCAGCTTTTGGTCTTCTCTGTGAACGCACAAGATGGTCAAATTCAAATCCCATGACAGGCCTTCCTTTGGTCTTCCCTTTCAGCTGAAACGAAGAGAAACATATACATGTTGAGACAGTGTATTAAAATGATCTGTGAACAAAATATTTGAGAGGAAGGACTATAAAGAAAGTTATTATTAACAGATAAAATAAGGATGCGTTCATTAAAGAAAATTTGTTATAACTAAATGTGTTCAACATTACCTGTGAGGGGTTGAACCTTTAAAGGACTTGTTCAGCCTCCTTGGCAGCTTCTTCAAAATCTGCATTGGGAGCTTCGAGTTCAAGTTCCCTGTTAATTCTAGCAGCTTTCTGACAGAATTTGTCAGAATTTGATTCTGAATTTTAAAAATAGGCCATGATTAACCACAGAAAGAGAGAGAGCAAAACTATGTGTAAATTAATCGTGGGTTACAGTTTGGAAAAATAGGAAAGGAAAAGGTGTGTGTGAGAGAGAGAGAGAAGAGAGAGAGAGAGAGAGAGAGAGAGAGAGAGAGAGAGAGAGAGAGAGAGAAAGAAAGAGGACTTTTACAAGAGATGGCTTCTTAAAAGAGCTGTTGGATTACAAGTTGCTGTGGCGTATGTGATCTGAGGTAACTGCAAGACAGAAAAAAATATTGAATTACAATCACTTCACAAAAAGGTATTAAAGGCATGGCAAGCATTGTGGTTACTGCGCTTTACAAGTAGTATACAGTAAAAACACAGTTACTGTGGTAAAAGCATGGCAATTGTTGTTGTTAATGTACTTTAACTACAAACACCACAGTAAAACTACGGTTACTGCGGTAAAACCATGGTAAGTGCTGTGTTATACTGTCCTTTCAATACAAAGAGTAGACAGTAAACAGTTACTATGGTAAAATGACAAGTGCTGTGGTTATCATGCGTACAAATACCACAGTAAAACTACATTTAAGGCGAAGCATGGAATATGTTGTGGTTACTGTGCACCCCTTACGAAAATTACCCACATGAAAAAATACTATAGAAATTTATAGTAAATACTATAGTGTTTTTGAACCACTATAGTAAAGTGTATTATACTGTATATATTATAGTATTTACAACACTTTGTTAATGAATGCTACAGCATACTGTATTATTAACTATAGCGAACTGATAACTGTAATAAACACTGTAGTACACTTTAGTTTTTACTACAGTAAACTGTAGTGTATTGTAGTATCATATACCCTATAGTTGTAGAAAACTTAGCACAGTATTGGGTAAAGTAATTTGTTTATATTACTATAATTGATATATTACGACAGAAACTATATAATTACCACAACAAATTAATTCAAGTACTTTACTATAGTATGGTTCAAAAACACTAGTATTTACTATAAATTACTGTAGTATTTTTTTATTTTTATTTTTTTTTTTTCATGTGGGCATGGCTACAGATTAAACCAAAAAAACATAGTTGCTATAGTTAAACCATGGTAACCATAAATTAGCCATGGTTTTGCTACACTAACCATAGTTTAACCATGCTATTTGTAATAAAACTGTGGTTAAAAAAAACATGGTTACTGCACTTTTACTGCAATAAAACCATGGTTCATTTTCGTAAGGGATTGACTACACGACACGGTCGAGCGACAGTTACTATGGTAAAAAAAAAAAAAAAAAAAAAAATGGTAAAAGTATGGTAAATGTGTGGAGATTTTACATGATCCTTTTCCCACGACAGGCAAATATCAAATTAATAATTTCATTCATAAATACGGGACGATCGATTATTTTATGAGACGGCTGGAAACCCTACCTGTATGCGTCTTGAAGTCATCTAAATCCATCTTTTAACGCACTATATCGCTTGTCTTTGGTCCGTGTGGAGTTGTTGGCATTGGGGAAATGATCGCCCCTGCTGGTGCTCCAGTGGTAACTCCAGCTTCATACATGCGTGTCATTTTCACGCCTAGAGGAGGCAAAGCGTGACACTCACACGCATCCTTGAGTGGACCAGCGTGTCTATTAGACGCTTTGGTGTGATACCGGGTTGACTGGGGTGTTAGGACCCACACAGACCACAGGGTGAACACCCCCAGCTGGCCTCACTAGCAGCTCTTCCAGAGGCTACCTATCCAGGTACTGACCAGGCTCAACCCTGCTTATCTTCAGTGGGTAACCAGTCTTGGGCTGCAGGGTGATATGGCTGTGGCAAGAACTAAGAACGAACAATACTTCTACAGCATTTATTAATCTTAGTTAATGATAATTTACTAATGCATTATCAAAATCAAAAGTTGTGATGTTAACAATTTAATGAACTGTGAACTAAAGTGAACTAACAATGAACGATGTATTTTCATTAACAACATTAACAAAGATTAATAAATATTGTAATAGGCTAAATGTATTGTTCATTCCTGTTATTTACTAATGGTACCTTATTTCAAAGTGTTATCGTTTTGATCTAGTGATTGATTGATTGTATATGATAGTTAAAATGATCACAAATTTAGATTTTTGTCACCACCATCAAATGTGTCAACTCTGTCAGGTGGTTTATGTCGCCTCCATCAGATGAATATTTTGATGATATTTCAAATTTTTTATTTTTTTTTTGGCCTCTTTCAGTGGTAAAAATGACTGCTAAATATACTTCTTATAGGTTTGTGCATAATGAGAGTGAAAATTAATTTGTGTTTTTGGTGTCTGATGGTGTTGACACAAGTGATGGCAAACTAAAAAGCACATTTTGATAAAGAGAAAAGTTGGGAGGTTGTATCAAAGCACAGCTAAGTAGCTTAGTAGGCTACATGTAAAAAACATAAATATAGTTTAATTTGTCTGAGTACAAGGCTTTATTTTTTTCAATACTGCACCGTTTTGTCCCACTTCTCAAGAATCGGTGATCCATCAAAACTTGACACGAGCCGCCGTTCAGTCTGTATTTCACACACAGCGTGATGAGAAACACCTTGGGCTGCTCCGAAATAATCACAGAATATGAGAGAGCTTGTGCTTTTGAATAATTTACTGATATATAGACATGAGTCACTATTCTCTGTGATGTAATAGGCCAGGTTTTCTCTGAATTCGCGACGAAGCATTTGCTTACTGATCCTTGGACTGAAAACTTTCTAAAGAGTTTACTGCTTTAAAATGAACTGAATGCAAACATAGAATGACATCTCTTGCCCAAAAGCTGCTTCTTCACACTTTTAAAGTATCATGTTTTGACTGAAATTATTAATCATTATTTATTTTTATTTGTTTATACCATTCTGCCTCGCACTCTTTTTTTTTTTTTTTTTAGTTTTATGGTGAGTTACAGACCGCCACCTACTATTGCAGTGTGTAAAATCGTGGCTTCATTGATCTCATCTTAAATTCTTCTAACAAGTTTCATGCAAATAAATAAAATCATGAATGCCTTAACTTTGATTTGAGAATGATCTATTGCTAAAATTCCTTTAATATTCCATTTTATTCCTAATTTGAGAATATACAGTGCCCTCCACTAATATTGGCACCCTTGGTAAATATGAGCAAAGGCAGCTCAAACAAACAATGCAGATTTATTTTCACAGCCGCCTTCGCTCATATTTACCAAGGGTGCCAATATTAGTGGAGGGCACTGTATTAATGTTATGGATGCAGACTGGACACTGAGGATTATAATACAATGTAATGTTTGAATTCAGCAATGGGTAAGCAGTCGATGGAGGGGAGCAGAGTCTTAGACACTTGATGCAATGGAGAAAGGATATACTGATATGGTCTCGTCTTGCCAGGAACTCGTGGATGCTGAGGAGCAGCACACACCCCTGGATGCTGGTGGAGGAGAGGTTGGATGATCAACGGAGTGGAGCAGACGATCAAGGAGTCAATGATGGAGCGGAACGGGAGGTAAGTACACAAACAGGTTAGTATCAGGTAAGTAATAGCGAAGAGTAACAAGAGTCCACTTCATATAGACGAGATCAGACAATTGACTGGAGTGGGGTGTGTGCTTAAGTAGTGCTGGGGTGATTGGGTGCCAATGAGGTGCAGGTGCCTTGAATTAGTACTCAGGTGACTGAGATCGTTGTGATGGATTGGTGGTGGAGCCTGGCTGATCTGTGACAATTAACATATTTTATATATAAATAAATAAATAAATAAATAAATAAATAAATAAATAAATATATATATTTTTTTAAATATATTAGTGCTATCAAACGATTAATCGCATCCAAAATAAAAGTTTTTGTTTACATAATATATGTATGTGTACTGTGTAAATTTATTATGTATATATAAATACACACACATGCATGTATATATTTAAGAAAAATATTATATTTGTATATTTAATATATTTATATATAACAAATTATATAAATATAAATATGAACGTAAATACATGTAAATTTTTTTCAAAATATATAATGTATGTGTGTGTATTTATATATACATAATAAATATACACAGTACACACACATATTACATAAACAAAAACTTTTATTTTGGATGTGATTAATCGTGATTAATCGTTTAACAGCACTAATATATATACATTTTGCTATGTTCATACTTACCTGAAGATGCTCTAAATCTGAATTTCTGAGTTTAAATTTATTCTTTAAAAAAACTTAACACATTTTACTTTTGACAGGGGATTTTATTTAAAATGATTTACATTCAGTGTATAGGCCTACCATTTACTTAGTTCATGCATTCCCTGAAGAAATAATAATAATAATAATAATAATTAAATAATAAAAATAATTAAAATCTAAATTTAACAGAAAAATTTAACAGAAAAAAATGCATCCTCTACTCTTCACCCAATCTTGGTCAAAAGTAAAATGAAGCAGAACATTTTGTTAAAAACAGTTAAAATATATTCAAATACAAAGCTCTGGTGCCATTAAGAGATTCATATACTCTCCCTCCTTGAAAACAAAATATTTGCATATGTATTCATATTCATTCATATATTCAGGACATTCATGCTATTCATAAATGTTTGTTTTGGGTTTTAAAAAGCAATGCACAGAATATTAGGAAACACATTTCAAATGTTTTAAAAGATTAAACATAATAATAGTCTTGTCATGAAAAGGAGTTATAACCAGGAAAAAAGTGATAATAACCACACCAAGTTACACAGAGATTTATTTGTTTGCTGATGAATAATGTTGTACTACTAGTAAAGGCTGTCTAGCCTTTAAACAGATCTCTCTCGTAGACCGGTTCACTGGTCTCTGGACTTGCGCCATTCTCTAGTGTGCATGTGTAGAAGTTTTCTGGATTTCCTTTTTTTCTCATCTGTGATTGGTTCACCTGTGGGATGGTGCTCTGAGACCTTCAGTGTGTCTCCAGCAGAATTCTTCCAGACGGTCGTTCCACTTTATTCACATCTTAAATACACAACATCAGGGTTATATTTTAATCCTGTATTTTTATCTCAGGTTTGGGGACCGGCGCTGTGACAGAAATGCAAAAATGTATTGGTATGGTACTTTAAAACAAAGCCAAGCACTTCAAAAAAAAATAAATAAAAAATAAATAATTACTATCATAGTACAGTGTTTTGTGGACATGTACCTTGGCAGTACTTTGACATTCTTGGAGGTACTTTGGATTATCAGGTAAATAGGATGAAAGAAACATAGTATTACAATCTGATACCATTGTTGTATGTCAGGTTAAGCAAAACAACCATAATAATAATACATATATATATATATATATATATATATATATATATATATATATATATATATATATATATATATATATATATATATATATAAATAATAATAATAATAATAATAATAATCATCATCATCATCATCATCATCTCAGAGATTTTCCTATTTACTTGTTGAAATAAATCACTATCTTACCTTTAAATAGATCTCGCTCATACACCCGATCACTGGTGTTCTCTCTCAATGCATTCTTGAGCGTGCATGTGTAGAAGTTTTCTGGATTTCCTTTTTTCTCAACTGTGAGTGATTCTCCTGTGGGATGGTGCTCTGAGCCCTTCAGTGTGCCTCCAGTAGAACTCTTCCAGATGATCGTTCCACTGTACTCGCATATTAAATACACAGCATTAGGGTTAACTTGAATCTTCTCTATTTTTATCTCAGGTTTGGGGAGCGGCGCTGTGAAAGAAACAAAGAAAAAACATATTAAGTTCCAGTCCACAGAAAAAAAAAAAAAATGTAAAAAAAAAAAAAAAAACTATGCTAACTTTAAAGTGCCCCTATTATGGGTAATGAAAGGTTCATATTTTGGTTTTGGGAGTCCCCAATAACAGGTTAACATGCATGCAAGGTCAAAAAACAGTTTGTCTTATATGCATTTATTATTACCTTTCTTGCTCAAGGACTCCCAAACGATTCGCTCAACAATTTTTCCAAACCCCTCCTTTGCATGACGCTAATCTGCGGTGATTGGTCGATTGGTCTCATTTGCATTTCATCATGAGCCTGTAATGCCTGATAAAGCAGCGTTTGTCATAGACATAATAAATACCTAGACGCCTCATTGACCACTCGACCGCACGTCAACGTCGCCGCCATATTGGTGCGGGCAACTCTTCATAACTCTCATCTCGGGACATGAGAAAAGATCCCGGACTTGTCGGCAGCTTGGGGATCTACAGACCGTCCCACAGTAATAAAAACAGCTCTCGGGGTATTATCTTTCACAGGTAAGAATGAACAGTTATTTCTGGATGTTTTTTGGTCATTTTTAACATTATGTTGACAGCTTAATTAGCCACAAGTATCAGACTATTAATAGCTAACGTTAGCGATATCGCTAGTAAGCTGTGAAAGCTGAGACTTTATAAGAAATCAAATTTTAAATGAATTCTTATTAAGTTTGAACTTATATTGTAGTTTATAGCATAAAGTAAATTGTGTTATGAGCACAATATGTACAGTGAGCACTTTGACAAGACAATGTCAGACTGTCAGGATTAGAGATGGAGCTAAAGCATCTCCCTTTAATTTCACTAACCTTACTTATTTACAAAGAGTAAGTTTATCATCACTTGATTATAAGGATTTCATAGCTTATCATAAAACTGTGGACTGATTATATATTTTTTTCCTTTTTAGCCATTTGCAAACAGGACAACACAAGCCTCAAATAAATCTGAAGAAAGCCTGTTCTCTGCATTTCCAAGAGACTAAACCTCCACAGACTAATGTTGTATTTGTACTAGTTTAAACCCAGAACAGCCCTGAATGAATGGCCAGAATGACCCTGATCATATTCAGACCACTCTCTCGCTCTCTTTCTCTCTCTCTGCCAGGAACAGACCTCCAGGAGCAATTTTTAACCTTTGTAAGGGTCATTTTTATAACAATATCATTTAATATAATTACCTTATTAAATGTTTCTGTCTTTTTTGTCAAATATTTACAAATAACCAGTTTCTTCAGTCAATCACAAGACTGCATTTAAAATGATTTACATAGGCTGATTAATGCTGATCATGTAGTGTATGTGTATTTACAGAAAAACTGCATAATGTAAAGAGCCTAGAAATGAGAAACACAGGAACTCCTTAGTGAGTGAAGCTGCAATATCATGACAAAATCACTGTTGATTATTGCTCTTGATGTTGTAATAATGATTATTATTAATATTGTACAATGTAAACTGCACACACTCACACTCCAAACATTCCTATGTAGTAACATATATTGAAAAATAAACAACTGTTTCAAAATTTGTGTTTTCTGCATGGGTGTGTATAATTTGCATTGTAGAGCAAAATGTCAAGCATCATCAAGTTGTTTACATTACTTTACTTATTAATTGAAACACACCATTATAAAATATGGAGTGGAGAATTAGTCTTTATTAGTCAGGTTTTGACATCACAACTAAACCACTCTATTCCCAGGGAAAGCTAGAACTGAAAACTGAAATAAAATGTGTACCTTGAGCTGAGATTGATTCAGAGGATTTTATATTTATATTTATTTATATATATATAAATTCTCAACCACAATTTTTGCTTGTCATTAGTTGTGTCTTACTTTGTTTAATAATTATTACACAAATACTATTATAAAACTGTCCTTTTCACGATTATTTAATTTACTTTATAATTTACTATTAATTTATTCTTCATTATTGTCTATTCTGTATTATTCCACCATTGATATTACATATTCTACTTGCTATTATTCATCTGTTGTTATTTATTTATTATGGTATTACACATATAATTTGTGCTATTATAAATCTATTATATCACTTACATTATTGTACTGTTGTACTCGCTTTTTATATTATTCACTTTACTACAACTTGTACTACATATACTTTTTAATATTACATATCAGTTTTACTATATTTTTACTGTGCACTGTATCAGTGCATAATAATTTGCCACTGTAACTGTAAGTTTGACTGGATCCATAAAGGATTATCAGTTACATGTGTTATTGTTTGTGGTGTTTATCTGTATAGAGTGCTATGAAAATAAAAAGCAGACTACCGGTGTGTCACTTTTTGATTTATATTTGCTGGTTTTATTCAATTTTCTCAATGATGGTAAATTATTAGTGCTTAAAGATGTATTATTTCGATTTTTTCCTGTATTTCAAAGCGAATGAGCTGTGTTCTGACCTGAAGCACGAGAAAAGCTAAAATGTTGGGGTTGAAGACAGAGAAAGCAATGAAACAACTTAATTTCATTTAATGTACATTAAAATTACAGTACATGTATATGTCACAGTTATACTACATTAATATTAGAGTTGTTAACAGAAAAAAATCAACCAAATCAACACGAGTGTGAGTGTGAGCTTTCACAATTTCTTACGAAAATTAATAATTTTCCAAGCCTAACTAAATAACTGGAGGCAGAGTTATTTTTAAGTCCATGTAGATCACAAACCACTGAAATCGGTTGATAAATGTAAAAGTTATCGTGTTATTATCCAGAAAACCCGCAGCTCCTCCGTTTACCTCCATTTGTTTTTAAGGCAGTGTTGCCCGCGCAAACATGGCGGACGCGTATCGCAGCAACGGCTCAAAGCGGTCAATGAGGCGTCTAGGTATTTTATATGTCTATGGCGTTTGTGAGCACAGTGCTGCTTTGTGTGCAGTGTTACCGGGGAAACCGCTATTTTTACCGCTCCAAAAGCGGCATCTAGTGGCAAAGAATGAATTTGCATTTTTATTCAATCAGACCAAAAGACGAAAGACCAAAAGACCAACAAGTTGGCGGGCAATATGCTAATGTTTCATGCTGACGTCAACATGAAACAGCTTGGGATTCGTTTTAAAAACAACTCGTTTCAATGATTCAGAGTCGACTCTTCTTTGGAGAGACAATAACTTTATACACAGTGCACTTTCAGATTCCTTTGCAGGATGTTTTCATTCACTTAGAGCTGTGTTACACACTGCATGAAAGCTCATTTTCAAAAATCCATAATAGGGGCACTTTAAAGAAGTCTTGTACAGTACCCAGTGATGGCACCAGATAATAATGCTGTGGTACTAACACAAACTATCACTTCAAATGTCATACTATATTGTTTATTTGGAGGTGTACTATGTGTTGTGATATTAGAATCACACATACCATCTGTGTTAATCAGTATAAATGCATCAGTGTAAAGCTTTTAAAGTATATCCACTTACGCAAAACTTCCAATTTGAATTTTTGTTCCTGCTCCTTACTGTTGATGTCGATGGTATAAAGTCCACTATGCATGTCACTTAAATTACTTATAGTGATGTTTCCAGTTTTCTTATCAAGAGTTGTGATGTCTTTGAATCTCTGATTGGGGATAGTATAACCCACTTCATCAATATCCCATTCAATCACCTTAACAACAGTTCCACTGCTGTCCTTGAGTTTCCATATAATGCTGGTGACAGCAGGATTTATGCTGGTTGGACCAAAAGACACTCTACCACCAACTTCACCAAATTTATTCACTTCTTCACCTAATGTATAACATACGAGAGTTAACCTCAAACAAGCAAGTATCTGTTATTCACTATATGGTCATTTATAATTTGTATATAATTAGGTTATACTTCAATATAATTTAAAATCAAACTGCTTTAAGGTCGACAAAAACAGATGTTGCGCAATCTTCGATAAAACTTTAAAAACATCATGTACCTGAAACAGCTTCTGTGGTGATGAACACAACGCAGATGGCAACTAATGTCAAGCATCGTAGAGACATTTTCGTTATACAGATGACACATTAATGCACTTTTATTCTGTCTTTCTCAGAATGTCTTTTACACACATAAGACTGGGAGTAAGGACAATTTAGAGGAAGTTGAAAGCTGAAACCACACTGGATGCTATTGGTTGCTAATGCTGCTGTCTTATGTACATACATGGCAATTGCTTGAGGTCTGACCAAAGTGTGTGTGTGTGTGTGTGTTCAAGAACACTATCAACCACGACCTACGTGATGCGCTATACATAGTGCATGAAGAATGATGACATGGCAGATCTCACTCGCCAGGTTTCTGAATAAAGGTCAGTAGAGATGCACATGCACAGTTCAGTTGAATTAGAAAATTTGTAGCCTTTAAAGCTATTAAACTAAACGAAACTGTTTGATGAACCATTTGCTATGTTTATATTCCCTGAAGATGCTCTAAATCTCCTTCTGAATTTGAATGTCTACTTTAAATAAAAGTCTTAACACATTTTACTTCTGACAGACATTTTTATTCAAAATGAGTGGCATTACATTCAGCGTATACTATTTTAGTTCATGCATTACCTGAAAAAAAAAAAAAATCACATCACATGATTAGAATAAAACAACTTTTTAACAGAAGAAAAATGCATTTTTAACTTTTCATCCAAATCTGGGTCAAAAGTAAAATGAATCTTAATATAATCTTAATATAATACTTTAGTAGCTTATTTATACACAGTCACCAGTGCTGGGTAGATTACTTGCAAATTGTAGTTCGTTACTGATCCCAGATTACATGACACAAATTGTAGATAGTAAACTATTCCATTATGTTACATATTTTAGGTAACTTAATCAGACTACTTTTTAATTACTTTTCAATTATTTTTGACGTAACTGCTTTAACACGTTGATTTAAATACGATAATTCTGTACCATATTGATATAAAAAAATAGAAAGAGAAAGAAAATATATTCCTTGTGTTGTTATTAACATCATGAAGTGCATTAAACATTACATTATGACAAAATCTCCCGAACTGGGTTTTTTGAATTCGGAACTGCAGGAGGTTTGTGAGTTTAATGAAAAGCGAATAAATAATTAAATCATAAAAATGTAAAATTAGAATAAATAATTTTAAAATAACTTACAAAACACTATAATAGATGAAAGATTTTATTTGTTTGCATGTGATGTGACCATTAACCAACATCAGAGAACCATGAACATGCAAATGTTTTATTTAATTATTAACTAATCACCTTAAAATCTCAGGTGGTACTTCAAGTAAATATATTAGGTGAAAGAGGTTCAGCTTACATAAAAGTTCCTGCATTACATGTAAATAAGAAATAATGTGTATTTGTGCATTTTAATGTGTTTGAAAGACAAAAGCCTTCCAAAGACATAGCAATGGTTAAATAACCCACTGAGTCATAATTCAATGTTCGTCAGTAGAAATGTTGAAATTTTGAGATGACACTTCATAAAATTGAAATGTTTTCTGTAAATCCAGTGGTAAATATGCTATGTGGCCTCTCAAATTTTCTGTGTAATTATATCCACCTGACTAGTGACTGGTCTCTGTGTGAATGTCCACAAACCTGGAAGACTTTCTGAATGTATATAAGCGGAAGGCTACTTTAGAAAGGTAAATTAAAAGATGACAAAAGAACAGTTAGGGAGAATCAATAAATTGATGAAGTGAATAATTTATTTCTGCTGTGTAAATAATATGTAATCATCTAATCAATAAAAAAGTAACTGTAGTCTGATTATGAGTATTTTAAAACGTAGCAATCTACTACTCTTTGCTTGGTGCCAGTAAGAGATTCTCACATATTTACATATTTAACAGTAGATTCATATATTCAGGACATTCTTGCTTTTCATAAATGTATGTTAGTTTTCAATTTTGAGCAAATGAAAAGCACAGATGTTTAAAGGAAATACGTTTAAAAACACGTTTTTAAATGTTTTAAAATATTAAAGTCTCATAGTGAAAAAGAAATTATAATCAGGGAAAGGGTGATAATAACCACATCCAGTTACATACAGATTTATGTGCTTCTCTGCTTAATAATTTGGGTAACACTTTCTATGAAACCCATATTTATAATACATTATAAGAGTATTCTTAAGGCATTTTACACTGTAAAAAATTTCAGACCTCCCCAAGTCAAAATTGACTGATTACATCAAAATTTTTCTATTGGCCCAATTGAATTTTGTGCAAATTGATTTTTTTCAGTTGGGGCAATAGTCTGTTGACATTGGCTCAATGAGAAATAATATGTTGAGCCAATTGGAAAAACATTAAATCTACCAAACCATATTATTGGACCAATTAAATATTTTAAATAGTAGTAGCATACATTTTTTGTTTTACCTAATCTAAAAATGTATATTGGCAAATTTATATTGCTAAAGCAACCTTACTGAATTGTTTATTCCCCGTTGTCCCAAAAGAAAATGATAAAAAAAAAAAAAAAAAATTAAATTAAATAAAAAACATTAAATGATGATACACTGAACACTGACACATTTTAATAATTTTTTTTTAATCAAATCTACGACAATATTGTAAAAATACCTTACAATGATAAATACATTGAAATTTTCTACACAGTAAACCTTACAAAATCATACATTTTAATTCTCATAAGATACACAAAGCTGATGAATTGCACTTTAAACATTAATACATTCACAAACATGCAAAAATATCAAAAACACCATAAAATGTCATAATTTATCTGAGTTTACTTCAACCAATGTTTAGTGTAATGTCACTTGATTATTACCATTCTTACAAAAGGTACTCTGAGTTCATGAAACAGCAGATTACACCTCAAATATTTGCCAAAAAATAAAAAAAATAAAAAATAATCTCATAAGAGGTACTTTGAACTTGAAGGGTTAGTTCACCTAAAAGTGAAAATTCTGTCATTAACTACCCTCATGTCATTCCACATCTGTAAAAACACAAATTAAGATATTTTTGATGAGATCTGAGAGCTTTCCGTCCCTCTATAGAAATCTATGCAGCTTACACATTGAAGGTCCAGAAGAGTAGGAAAGACATCATTAGAGTAATCAACGTGACTCCAGTGGTTTAAACCTCAATTTTCGGAAGCAACGCCAGTGCTTTGTTTGCATAAAAATAAATAAAGAAATAAATAACCACCTTATTTACTAAAACATTGATCTGCAACCCAATAGGGGAAGCACCACCACACTTTGGATATTATTTTGTAAATAAAGTAGTAAATTCTGCAAACAAAACGTTGCTTCATAAAATTTAGGTTAAACCACTGGACTCACACTGAATACTTTAATGATGTCTTTCCTACTGTTCTGGAACTTGAATGTGTAAATTGCATAGCTTCCTAAAAGTGTGCATCATCTTTTGAGTCAAATTCTTACATTTTAGTAGTCAATTAGAATAAGACATTTGGGCTGTTACCAAGCAAATGAAATCATCTTTGCAATGCAGTGGAAACACATAAGTTAAGCTGCATCTGAAGTGGCATTTAGAAACATTTACAAACTGTTTAATGCAGAACATGAATCATTTAACCTACAGTTAAAACTGCATAAATAATGTTTTGATATTTTAAACATTTAAACGTTGAATACTGATATTTGGGAATTATTTAAAAATGAAAAGATACTTTAAATGTTAAATTACAGCTGCCAGTAGGTGGCAGCAAGTCACTGGTTAATAAGTGAGTCATTGCGATTGAACCGAATCATTTAAACGGTTGATTCATTCAGGAAGGAAAAACCGACATGTTGCTCAGAGACAAAAATTGTAATTATTTTTGTTGGAGAAATAGAGCAAAAACAGCCAATATTGTGTCTAAAACGTAAGTTCCTTAATATTACCATCTTGTTTATTAAGCTGTTGTATAAAATCAATATCACACTTGTAATCATGTTGTTTTGTGGAAGAAAAAACGTCACTCTTGGTATGATATTGATTAGCTATTTGAAATGATGTAAATATATACATTTTCTGCCCCCATATATTTTTGTGATCATTCTAAATGTATTTTAATGGCCTGAATCATGCAGTGAAAGAACACTCTAATGCGCACGCGCAGTCTACCCTTCATCATGTAATGTATGCGTGCACTCTGTAGGTGTGTTTTGTTTGTTTGTTTGTTTGTTTGTTTTGCGATATAACGTTAATCGTGTCAAAATATCAAACCCCACATCGTTAAAACAACAATTACGATATTATCGCAGATGATATATAGCCTATCGCACACCTGTAAGTTACCGAGAGATCAGTATGAGCTAAACTAGGTTATTATAACGCCAAAATAACATGAGTACAGGCGTGAATTCACCGTTACTCTACAAAATACAATGTAATTTATATAAAATGTATTGTGTCCTAAAGTAAAACATTCGGAAACTCGATTTTATTCGTTTAGCGAATACTTTTCAGAGGCGGTTATGTAATGTAATGTAAGATAATGTAATGCCCACGTTTTCGTTTTTATGTCGAAATTACTGAGAGCTGCACTCTGTTTAACTTAAACATGCCTTAATAAATAAAAAGCTCAGTACTCACCATAACTGTAATGACGGTAAATCCGTCTGGAAATGATGTGTGTCGCTCCTCAGCGTGGACTCCGCTCTCCCGCGCACACACATTTGAACCCGCCAACGGTTTCTCTCAGGCGCATGCGTACACACGTTTGGCTTGTTGGGCTATTGGCTGAGCACAACTGAATATGTTCGGTGAATATATATTTTTAAATTTAACTTCAGACCTTCAGCTAAAATTAGTACAATGTATTTTTTTGTTTGTTTGTTTTGAGGTAATTTTTGTTTCCACAATTTTTCAAAATGTAAATTTTTTACAGTGTAATGAATTCATAATGCATTATAAAAAAATATAAAAAAAAATTATAATATGTTATATCACCTTATGAATATTCATAAGAACAGTTTTAATGTATTATAATATTTACTTATTTGTGGTTATAGCTTTTAAGAGTATGATGATTTCAGAGCCGTTGAGAAACAGAGTTGCGACACTCCCATAGGCTTCCATAGAAACTGAGGAATGCGGAAGTAAAGCGTGTCATGGAGCAGCCAATAGTTCCAAACAGCCAATAGTTCCAGCATTGAAGCCCATTCATTTCAGTGCTTCTCAAGCACACTCGCCAGAAAGTTGAGGAAATTACAGCAGTTTTTGGCATTTTAACGCATTAGTTTACCTCTCGGAAATCTGCCCAGTAGTTGTATTTTATGAAACGTGTTATAATTAATGTTTATTTTTAGATAATAGGCAGTTATGCTATATTTGCAGTTAGATAACGTGAGAAACACCTTAATAGCGATCATAACCAGATTCTAGTTGTCATGGTTTTAAGTTTTTAGTCTTTCTGCAATCTTTCTCTCCCTGTAGGAAGTTGAATGAGTTTCAGTGAAAACTGCCCCTTATAGGAATACAAGAAAGAGTTTCCCTAAATGCAGTTGGTTGCCTTGTTTTTTTTTTTTTTTTTTGTTTTTTGTTTTTTTTTTTTAAACGTTATTTTAATCTTTTATGGGGTTAAATTCCGTATTTGCTGGCCTTTTTAACATTCACTTATATTGTCTTCTTACATAAATGTAATAAAATAATGCAGGGATGTGAGCAATTAATCTTTTTAAATTCAACATTTAAAAAAAAAAAAGCAAAACTTACAAACATTGAGTGTTTGATAATATCTAAATATACAATGCAAAACATAAAATAAATAAATAAACTGTTAAGACGGGTAAAATTCTTTACAGCAACTAGAGTAGAGCTAAATATATGTAGGCTATATTTATTAAACAGCCATATGGGCATCTAGTGGTTAAACCATGGCATTACATAGGAATAGTATTTTTCTGGCCACCAAACGCCTCTAATTTGCCTCTTTGCACTGGAATTTAAAAACGTTTTCTCTATTTTAACCCTAAATCCTACGCTAATTGTAATATAAATAATAAATATATTAGAAAAAAAATATTTATGCTGTCTCTTAATCACTCCCCAGAATAAAATGTAAAACGTAGTCAGCGACAGCGTAGTTATCAACACACAATCAATGCACATGATGTGTTAATAATCACTAGAAATTGGTGCAAATATAGTGAAACTGCTGTCTATCCTACTTAAACACATTCAAACATATTGACAGCGCGGAGTTGTTTGGAACTATTGAGAGCTCCGTGAACCACGTGACCGCGCGGCGGCGAGATCAAAGCGTGTCGCAACTCTGATTCTCAACGGCTCTGGATGATTTATAACACAGTGAACACATCTACTTAAGTTACAATGGATTATATATCATAGTTAAAATGTATTATAAGTCTCATATCTTGCCATCTTTCTTATGCTACTTAAAGCAATCAAAGACCACTTATAAGTATAGTAATAATAATAGTAATAATAGTTTTCTCTCAAACATCCATAAGATCAGATATCAGATCAGATGAATGTGTTATATGACACATTTGCTTTGAACAATTTTTTGGAATAACAGTTTGATTATTTTGATGGTACCCTTTAGAAAGCTGTTGATAAGTACCTCTGCAACTACATGTCAACTAGCAGTCATTGGAGTATTAGTAGTATGTCTGCGAAATATATGCTAACACTTTATTTTGATGATTCCCCAACAGACAAACTGACTATAAGTAACTTTGCAAGTACGTCAACATTCTACCCACACTAACCTTAACCTAAGCCTACTAATACCCTAATGAGAGTTAGTTGACATATAGTTGCAAAGTTGCTTATAGTCAGTAGACTAAGGGGACCATCAAAATAAAATGTAACCTACAGTAACATATAAACATTGATTGTTTTTTCAGTTGAAATTATTAACTAGCTCACATCAAAATTAATATTAGTAAGATACTGTGCAGATCTTAAATAAACAATGTCAAGATATATATAGTCCATTATAAATGTAAAAGTAGATTTAAAATGGTGTTCATTGTGTGTTATAAATAATCATAATCTTAAAAGTTATAACCACAAATGCGTAAGCGTTATAATGTATTATAATTGTTGTTATGATTATTTATAAAATTATAACATATTATAAGGTTTTTATAATACATTATGCATTCATTATAATGCCTTAAGAATACCTTTATAATGTATTATAAATATGGGCTTCATAGAAAGTGTTACCATAATTTGGACGTTGTCTCTCTCTGCTGTCTAGCCTTAAAACAGATCTCTCTCATAAACCGGTAAAAACTGGTCGCTTCATCATTAAATACACAACATCAGGGATAACTCCACTTTTCTCTGTTTTTATCAGGTTTGGGGTTCGGCGCTGTGGAGAAAAACAACAACGGAAAAATGTATTATGTTCCAGTTCACAAACAACACGAAATGTTTAAATCTAGATTAAAGTCACATCTCTTTAGCCAAGCATTCACATAATGCATCTCATAATCTTGTAATGCAGTTATATCTGATCAAACACACATTATTATTCTTTAGCTTGGGTTGAACAAATCATTTTTGCTTGGTTGGAACAGCAGCTAATTATGTCTCTGTTTGTTTCTCTGTTTCTGCCACGGTAGGAATTACACAAGCTGCAGTCTGGATCCAACCAGATCTGAGATGACCAAACACCTGAGAAGAGATGATGCCAACCCCTCAGAGGACCTACGATGATGCTAACCCTGAAACAACACACAGAACTACCAAATTTTGCCATAAGTTTGATTACAACATATAATCATTGCTGTTAATAGTGTTGATCGTCTGTTTGATTACAACATTAACTGATTTTTACTGTACATTTCTGCCATATGTACATCAACTTGACATTGTCACCACTGATCAGCTACTACTAAATATATTGTAGAAACTTAATTTCCTGTAAAGCTGCTTTGCAACGATTTGTATCTTGAAAAGCCCTATACAAATAAACTTTCAATGAATTGAATTGAATTGAAAATGAACTATAAAACAACTACACTAGCTTTAAACAGTGTTGTGACAGTCCCATAGTATAATGATGGTATCAGATAATAATGCTGTGGTACTTTAATATAAACTGTCACTATCTTATTTGGAGGTGTATCATAGTATGATATTACAATCACATTCCATCTGTGTTAATCAGTTTAAATAGGCTATTAAAGTATTTAAATAATCAATATCCGCTCCAATATCCACTTACCCCAAACTTCCAAGTTGAATTTTTGTTCCTGCTCCTTACTGTTGATGTCAATGGTATAAAGTCCACTATGTTTGACAGTTAAATTAGTTATAGTGATTTGTTTTCTCATCAAGAGTTGTGATGTCTTTGAATCTCTGATCCAGGACGGCAAAATCATCATCGTCCCAAGCAATCACTCAAACAACAACTCCACTGCTGTTTCTGTATTTGCATATAATGCTTTGGATAGGAGGAACAACTTTGTCTGGACTCTGGACGAAAATAAACTGTAGGCTATCACCCACTGCTTTCTTCACATCTTCACCTTGTTAATGGGAGAGTATGTTAGTCAATGTTCAATAACAAATGTCAGCCATAAATTGAAGTCATGTAAATTAGCTACTACAATACTAGAATATAATTTATGACTAAATTGCTGCGCCATCTTCAATAAAATGTTAAATTCGTTAAAAACATCATACAGTTTCTGTGGAGATGAGCACAACGCAGATTGAGACCAACGGCAAGCATCGTAAAGACGAGACGCAAACAGAAGCCGCAAGCATTGCGTTGGTCTTTCTCTAATGGCAGAGCAGATCTCGTTCGCCAGGGGGCGCTCTGCTCTGTTTGAATGGAAGTCAGTGGACAGCAACACACTGAATTAAACTTCACATTTTGTTATAGAAAAAAAAACAGTATTTTCTTTTAAAATATATAGGTTACGCCAATAAATTTTCTTGTTTTATTTACTTCAAAAAAAAAAAAAAAAAAAAAAAAAAAAAAAAAAATATATATATATATATATATATATATATTTTTTTTTTTTACTGTGAATGAAATAAACACACTGTATTTAGTAATTTGCAATTATGCAAAATGCCACATTCATTTGCACCAAAATATACTGTGGGGTTTGACGCATGACTACTTTCCCATTCTTAATTCGTGAAGTTACCATAAATAGCGTTCTCTTTATAATTAATTAAAACCGCGATCTCGCAAAGCTCCGTTACAATCAAGAAGCTCTCTACTCTGCGCGATGAATCTCATTTATATCGTGTACACTGTTTGTTACAATGAGAGGATCGCAATCAGAGGTGTTTGAGAAATCAACAGATATGTCTGTGATTGGCTACACTGTGCTCAACGCTACAAAAACACGAACTAGGAACTTTCGACGCTCTCCAGAGCGCAAACACAAACACACACTGGAGATTTTCCAAATCTGACTCGCCAATATCGTTTTATTACAGTTTCAACTGAGGGCTCTTTTCGCTGCGTGCAAAATGTGTAGCGTGAGAACAGTGTCTGTTATGAGTCTCACTGCATGCCTTTATTTGATTGGTCTGCACAACTGACATCTTTAGTTGATGATTCTGCAAAAACGCCAGCTCCCTGATCGCAAACTTTCTCTTCTCTTTTCTGTTTCTGTGAACGGAAATTATTTCTGTCTCCTTGAGCTGATTGTGAAAAGGTTCTGGAACATTTACTGTTTTCAGAGGAGCAATGAGCTGCCAATACAGTCTTGTGATTTTATTCCTCTGTGGCTTCACGGCACTCACTGGTAAGTTATGGTTTCATTTTGTTTAGATATTTTAATGAACTGAAGTAAAACAGCCCCTTTTGCAAATCTTACATGCAAACTGCTGCAGTTAGAGTTTGTGCACATCTGCATTTACTAGAAGACACAGAAAGTCAAATATATAGGGGAGACCAGATGAACATTGTTAAGAATGTTTTAGCTCTTTATCTTTCGATGTCGTCCGAATATTCTCAGTCCTTGCATTCATGAAGACATGGGCCCATGGAAAGAATTATGAACAAGACGCCAATTGTCTTTTCACAAACTTCTTCCAAGTTTATTGTTACATCCATACATTATATAGTCTCATTGCTAGGGGTGGTGCAGTGATACATCCAATGAGAATTATACACCACATCTGTGTGGTACTCAGGCCAAGAAATATACGTTATATAAAATGGAAGTCTGGCAAGGAAGTTCTGGACATATTAGGGATACACTTGGACGGAGAGAACTACATCTTTATGCCAAGTGTCAATAGTACAGACTAAACTCAGTCACCTCCGAGTTAGGAGGCCCCCCTCCTCAGTTGAACATTTGAACTCCATTTAAGATGTATATATGTGAGGATAAGAGAGATACAGTCAAACATAAGAGAGAGAGAGAGAGCGAGAGGAGGGAGTGAGAGGAGGGAGTGAGAGGAGGGAGTGAGACACAGAGAGAATGGGGAAAAACACGTATGGGAGGAGGGAGCGATCAGAAGAAAAGTGAGAAGGGAGGAGGGATTGCATAGAGGCAAACTCACAGAAACATCTGGCAGAGAGCATGATATATTTTAACAAACATTTAACATTCAAATAACCTTTTCATTCTACAAATACATAGTGGACAATAGTCTTTAGATTATTAAAATGTTTTTCACACACACACACACACACACACACACACACACACAAAATGGTTCTGACTGAAAATGGTTTAGACTGGAATGTTCTTTGGTGAGGTTTTTTTTTTTTTTTATAGGGCATTGACACGAAAACCTTTTGAAACATTAATTTTTAGCTGTCTGACAGAGAATCTGTATCTCAGTAGGTTTTGACTCAGTCTTATTTGCTAATTCAAGCAATGATTAGTTGGTTTTAAACATCTAGTTCAAAACTGTCTTAAATTAGAATTTAGAATATCATAATATGCTGGATAAATAGGTGAACACAGATTTAAAGGCAGATTTGAACTTAAACATTGTTCTGTATTTTCAGATTTTTTTTTTTTTTATGTTGGGTCAGGAAAAATATGTTGTAATATTACACAATTTAAAAAAAAAACCCTATTGGTCATAATGGTTTATTTTATTTATTTATTTATTGTTTGTTTGTTTGTTTGTTTGTTTGTTTGTTTGTTACCCTTTACCTGTTTCATACTACTATTTATATTCTGATAAAAATCCTGGTCCCCATTTGTGACAACTTATCCCATACAGTGTGCTGACAGGCCCTGTTGTTAGGAGTCAGGGTGTGTTAAATCAACCGTATCATTTTTATGGTCAATAATGGCAGAATAGAATATTTTACTGAGTTCAGCAGTTTTGTCTAAGATTAATGTATAATCAGAAATTTGTTTTTTAAAAGAAACTAACCCTGAGAAATCTGAAATCTGAACTCTGTATTGAGTTTTATTAAATGCTAATATACATTTATTTTCTTATAGTTTCAGAGATATGTAAAACAGAGCTACTAGAGGGAACATCCTGCACCATTAAGCTGCCAACAAAAAACACTGGCAAATCTAATGAGATCAAATGGAGCCATACCACCAGTGATGCTGTAATTGTGAGGAAAAATAACAAGATCAAATCAAACACTCCAGGTCTAACAATGGAAGAAGATGGATCATTAAAATTTGAAAGGGTTAGTCTGAAGAACACCGGCAAATATAAATACACTGTTTTTAATGCTGAAGGTACACAGATAGATGCTGGAAAAGAGGAAATTAAAGTTTATGGTAAGTGGAGAAATATTCATACCCTTCTACCATAATAACAAAATAAGACTGTAAATTTCTATTGTAGTTTCAGTAGTAGGAAATAATCACGTTTCTTTCACAGCGAAGGCTCCTAAACCTACTGTGACGATGACCATCAACTGCAAAGATGGGAACGCCGTGCTCACCTGTGACACTGGAGACTGCACAGATCTGACTGTATCCTGGTATAAAGAAAATAATATCATCCAGAATGAAAACAAAACAAAACTGCTCTTATCTGCTCAAGTACAGGAGAATAAACCGTACTCATGCAGTGTAAGCAATCCTGTCAGCAATGAGCAAAGTAACAGCATTACAGTATCATGTAAGTCATTTTTTTTCACATGCTTCTCATTCTTCAAAGAATTTGTTTCAGTTTTTAGGATTTTTAACAGATTAAAATAGATTAATGATCAACTTGTGTGTTACTGATTTCATAACATTTGTTTTTGTCTTACAGGTGCTACAGGAGAAGGCTCAGGTCCTCGTACACTCTTTGGCTTTGATTTCTGGATAATGGTGAGCATTTTAGCAGGTTCAGGAGCCCTTCTGCTGCTGCTGATATGTGTTCTTTTGTTCTCTAACCAACGCAAGAAGCAACAAAAAGGTAAGAGAAGTCTTCATCACCTCTGAAATTATACTGTATGAGCATTTGTATTTTCAACAAAAGGGAAACTGATCAAACTATGAAGCTATTGCTGTTCTTGTTGAGCTTTAAAAGTTCACACCACAATCCTCCACAGTCATTAGCATATTTAAATGCCAAGTTGTAAACTTACATTTATTCATTTAGCAGATGCTTTTATCCAATGCTAAATTATAGTAGTATAAAAATATATAGTCAGGTAAATACAATTTTAAATCACTGGAGTGAACCTATAAAGGAATCTTCTGAAAAATGGGTTATTTGTTGCAATTACCTTTACATTTACCATTTACATTTATTCATTTAGTGACTTACAAATGAGGTAATATAAGCAATCAAAACAACAAAAGAGCAACAATATATGTGTTGGGTAACACTTTACAATAAGGTTCATTAGTTAACATTAGATAACAACATTAGTTAACATGAACTAAGAATGAACAATACTTCTATAGCATTTATTAATCAATGCTACTTTCAGCATTTACTAATGCATTATTAAAATCACAAGTTGTGTTTGTTAACATTAGTTAATTGACTGTGAACTAACATGAACTAACAAGGAATGATTGTATTTTTATGAACTAACGTTAACAAAGATTAATAAATACTGTTATAAATGTATTGTTCATTGTTTGTTCATGTTAATTAATACATTAATTAATGTTAACAAATGACACCTTATTGTGAAGTGTTACCATGTGTTGTGACAATTGTTAACAAAAGGGAAAATTAAAAAAAAAAAGTAAAAGTAAATAGAAAAAGAAAAAGAAAAAGTATATTGGAACTATATACTTGGCCACCAAACGCCTCTAATTTGCCTCTTTGCACTGGAATTTAAAAACGTTTTCTCTATTTTAACCCTAAATCCTACGCTAATTGTAATATAAATAATAAATATATTAGAAAAAAAAATTAATTATTATAATTATTTAATAAAATTCACCTGCAGTTAAACAGGAAATGCAAAGCCTTTCACCACAGGTTCCTGTTGTCTATTAGATTTTAGTAAACAAGCTCCACTTAACATCCTGTTTACAGACGTAATGTGTTTTTCTAAAGCATTAAACAGAACAATCAACACCAAAACAGGTTTTCTAAGAACCCATACTTTCAAAAATAAGTTTAATTATAATTATTTTTTTTCATATTCACTCATTTGCAAATTATTTATAATTTAGTAAATATTATGTAAAAATTCACTGCAGCTTGTGTTATTTACTATCTTTAAATTAAATAGTGTAATATTATATGTATTGGAGATACTGGATATAGGATTATACCAAGATATTGGCACTGGCCAAAAAAAAAAAAACAGTCGACCACTACATGAAAATTATAGAGGTTTCCCAACTGGGGGTTCATGAGTTGATGGAAAGCTAATAAATAATTAAATCGCATGAAAATTGAAAATGGGCCTGTATAATTAATTGAAATAAAATGGAAATTGTGATACAATTTATTATTTTAGATATATAGATATACAGGTGCATCTCAATAAATTAGAATGTCATGGAAAAGTTCATTTATTTCAGTAATTCAACTCAAATTGTGAAACTCGTGTATTAAATAAATTCAATGCACACAGACTGAAGTAGTTTAAGTCTTTGGTTCTTTTAATTGTGATGATTTTGGCTCACATTTAACAAAAACCCACCAATTCACTATCTCAACAAATTAGAATACTTCATAAGACCAATAAAAAAAAATAAAATAAAAAAAAAAAAACATTTTTAGTGAATTGTTGGCCTTCTGGAAAGTATGTTCATTTACTGTATATGTACTCAATACTTGGTAGGGGCTCCTTTTGCTTTAATTACTGCCTCAGTTCGGCGTGGCATGGAGGTGATCAGTTTGTGGCACTGCTGAGGTGGTATGGAAGCCCAGGTTTCTTTGACAGTGGCCTTCAGCTCATCTGCATTTTTTGGTCTCTTGTTTCTCATTTTCCTCTTGACAATACCCCATAGATTCTCTATGGGGTTCAGGTCTGGTGAGTTTGCTGGCCAGTCAACAGTCAAAGGCCAGTGACTTTGGTTTTCAAAAAACACAATGGACCAACACCAGCAGATGACATTGCACCCCAAATCATCACAGACTGTGGAAACTTAACACTGGACTTCAAACAACTTGGGCTATGAACTTCTCCACCCTTCCTCCAGACTCTAGGACCTTGGTTTCCAAATGAAATACAAAACTTGCTCTCATCTGAAAAGAGGACTTTGGACCACTGGGCAACAGTCCAGTTCTTCTTCTCCTTAGCCCAGGTAAGACGCCTCTGACATTGTCTGTGGTTAACAAGAGGAATACGACAACTGTAGCCAAATTCCTAGACACGTCTGTGTGTGGTGGCTCTTGATGCCTTGACCCTAGCCTCAGTCCATTCCTTGTGAAGTTCACCCAAATTCTTGAATCGATTTTGCTTGACAATCCTCATAAGGCTGCGGTTATCTCGGTTGGTTGTGCATCTTTTTCTTCCACACTTTATCCTTCCACTCAACTTTCTGTTAACATGCTTGGATACAGCACTCTGTGAACAGCCAGCTTCTTTGGCAATGAATGTTTGTGGCTTACCCTCCTTGTGAAGGGTGTCAATGATTGTCTTCTAGACAACTGTCAGATCAGCAGTCTTCTCCATGATTGTGCAGCCTAGTGAACTAAACTGAGAGACCATTTTGAAGGCTCAGGAAACCTTTGCAGGTGTTTTGAGTTGATTAGCTGATTGGCATGTCACCATATTCTAATTTGTTGAGATAGTGAATTGGTGGGTTTTTGTTAAATGTGAGCCAAAATCATCACAATTAAAAGAACCAAAGACCTAAACTACTTCAGTCTGTGTGCACTGAATTTATTTAATACATGAGTTTCACAATTTGAGTTGAATTACTGAAATAAATGAACTTTTCCATGACATTCTAATTTATTGAGATGCACCTGTAGTTTCAATATGAGATGAAGGGTCAAATCACAATAACAATATGTAAAAAAAAAAATTAAACTAAAACTCTTGTTAAAAAAAAGATTTATTATTAAACATCAAAGACCCATGAACATTTGAAAGTGTTCTTAAATTATTGAAATATTGACAGTAATGGCAATTTCATCTTGTCTTTGATATCTTTTAGATGAGACAGAGTTCAGGCTGAGGAATCTTCAAGCTCCAGATCCTACCAAAACAGATCCGAACACAGCAGAAACATCTAATTACAAATGACAACCTGAGTGTTCATACTTCTCTAAACATACATAAATCACCTTATGAATCTGAATTTTTTTTCAGACAGAGAGGCCAAAGAGAAACAAAGTCATAAGAGCATTAGAGGATTCATGATGAGCAGAACTGTGTGGCTGATGCAGCATCTGTCATTCACGTATGAGTTATTCCTGAGGGGAAAAAAATATTTTTATGTACATTATAAAATATGCAGTCATGATTTTCCACAAAGAAATTAAATAAACTTACTCTCGTAAATCTTGGAACTTCTACAGCAAGCAGCACAATAATCTTATAGAACAAGAATAACAGTG
Organism: Spinibarbus caldwelli; assembly: GCA_039654775.1. Classification (NCBI taxonomy): domain Eukaryota; kingdom Metazoa; phylum Chordata; class Actinopteri; order Cypriniformes; family Cyprinidae; genus Spinibarbus; species Spinibarbus caldwelli. The sequence continues at coordinate 2,830,560 of CM077224.1, forward strand.
ACACACTCATTTACAGTCAACATGAAATCATAATCAAGCCTATTTCCTTTATTAATAGATGTGTGTGAATTATTCATGGGATTATGTTATTCATAAATGGTTAGAATTTTTGTTTTGAGTTTGGATTAAATGATAAGCACAAATTGGAAACACGTTTCAAATGCTTTAAGAGATTAAACACAACAGCAGTCTTACCATGAAAAGGAGTTTTAATGAGAAAAAGGATGATGATAACCACAGTAATCAAAGAAATGGCAATTGCAATGACAAGACTTGTGTTTAAATCTAACGAAGAAGGGGAAAAAAAAACATGTTATACCTATAAAAAAAATCCAGTCCTGTAACACACATTTAAATGATCAAAATTAAGTTAGTAAATAACATATTGCTGAATTGCATATTACTGAATTATGCCATAATTTAGAAAAAAAAAAAAAAAAACATTTATCTAGCTACATACAGATTTATGTTGTATGGAGTTTCTTCACTGTCTTACCATTAAACAGATCTCTCTCACAGACCGGATCACTGGTCGCTTCACTCACGGCGTTCTTGAGTGTGCAGGTGTAGAAGTTTTCTGGATTTCCTTGTTTTTCAACTGTGATGAACTCTCCTGGCTTATGGAGCTGTGAGCCCTTCAGTGTTTCCCCAGCAGAATTCTTCCAGACGATCGTTTCACTGTACTCGCATATTAAATACACAACATCAGGGTTACTGCTCTCCTCTGCTTTTATCACAGGTTTAGGGACCCGCTCTGTGAAAGAAACAATGAAACAAGTATGAAAATTCAGTTCACAGAGAAAATAAAATGAAATGAAAAACAACTACAGCCTCGGAAAAAGTGTTGTGGCAATGCTACAATGATGGTATCAGACACTAATGTTGTTTTACTTTGATTCAAATTATCACTAGCCTAAAAGTATATACTGTAATGCTACAGTGGTTTTAGGACATGTACCATAGTATTACTGCATTATTCATGGAAGTACTTTGAAGTACCATGTAAACACAATATTTCAAATTACCAAGGTATTATTCCTGTATCTGAAATTAGCTAAAAACAACTCAAATAACTCAATGCTGATTTTACAGTATTAATATGAGTGAACTGAATAACTGTAATGACAAATATTCACTCACCCAAAACTTCCAAGTGGAATCTTTGTTTCCTGCTCTTTACTGTTGATGTCGATGGAATAAACTCCACTATGTTTGACATTTAAATCACGTATAGTGATTTCTCCAGTCTCCTTATCAAGAGTTGTGATGCCTTTGAATATCTGAATCGGGATGGAAAAATCCTGATCATCAACATCCCATTCAATCGCATTGACAAGAACTCCACTGCTGTTTCTGTTTCCATATAATGCTGCTGACAGGAGGATCTATTCTGGTTGGACGAAAACACACTGCATCGCCCACTGCTTTCTTCACTTCTTCACCTAATGAATGAAACATGGAAGTTAGTCAACATTCAGCAATAAAGTTTATTCCAGTTGGTGAATTTCTATACTGGAAGTGAACTCATCAATAACGATAATATCAATAAGAACCTAAAAGTAACATGGAATTTGGACATAATGCCATAGCAGCCATTAGCCATTAACTTTATGATACACGGATATGGTAATATAAATCAAATACCAGGGTATAATGAAAACAGTTGTGGATCTAATTATATAAAATACACTGGAATCATTTAATATTTGTTAATTAATATTTTTGTGGTCAAATATTTATTAAAAGAAAAGAACAACAAAATATCACAAAGCATTTCAAACAGCCAAAGGGAAGTATATACATGTATGTAGCCTATATCAAAGACATATACACACACATGCATTAATAAAAAATAAACAGTTATAAAAGGATAAAGAAAAAAAAAACGATAAAATAAAATGAGGGGTACCCACACACAAACACATAGGGGAATTACTCATGTTCAGGAACTCCAATTAAACCAACTTAAAATACAGGTAAAAAGATCATCTCAGCCAGGTTTTCAGGGACTCTGCAACAAAGGGTCTTTTCATTTTCACCATTTACTCGAGCTGTTCGGAAAAAAAATTAGCCTACATCCAAACATGTAAGAATCCAGCATTTCGCAGAAAGAGAATGCGATCCTCTTTTTAGCAGCTGTGAGTCCAGCTAGTAATATGCACTTTTACCGATTATTAATATTCAATATTGTTAACTTAGCTTATTCAATAAGAAAACAGGGACAGTTACAGGTACATTTGTTGAAACCAGATCAGACATTCTTGATAGTTAATTAGACTATTATATTTATAGAGCTGCTTTTGAATCACCAAGAACAGACACCATCTCATCTTCGACAAAACAATGACAACATACCTGAAGCAGCTTCGGTGGTGATGAACACAACAATAGTGACCAACGTCAAACGGTGAAGTGACATTTTTGTTATAGCCTACTAAGTACACTTTTATTCACTGTTCTTCTTTATTTTGCTCAGAGACGCAAGCACGTCTAATCGAAGTCCAAAACACGTAGATAGTGAGAAAAACAGAAAGTGAAAGGAAAACATGTGGTTGGTATTTTACCAGCAGTAGCTACATGAAATAAATACTATAGTAATTTATAGTAAATACTATAGTGTTTTTGAACCATACTATAGTGAAGTGTATTATCCTGTATTATAGTAGTATTTACAGCACCTTGTTAATGAATGCTACAGCATACTGTAGTATTAACTATAGTGAACTGATAAACTGTAATAAATACTGTAGTATACTATTGTTTTTACTACAGTAAACTGTAGTGTATTGTAGTGTAATATACCCTATAGTTGTAGAAAACTTAGTACAGTATTGGGTAAAGTAATTTGTTTATATTATATTACCACAGCAACTATAGAATTACCACAACAAATTAATTCAAGTACTTTACTATAGTATGGTTCAAAAACACTATAGTAGTTACTATAAATTACTATAGTATTTTTTCATGTGGGTAAATGAACTACTTTAATGAACTGCTCATTACATTAGCACACTACAAACTGTCTACCTGTGTGCTGGATCTTCAACTTTTTTGACATTAATCTTGGAGAGAATATTTGGAGTGTTCTAACAAAAGCTTATTTACATATTTTCTGACATTTATTTAAACTGCAACCTATTACACAATACAAACTAATCTGTTATGTAGAATTTTCATATGGATGTGTTGCTGTTCATATTTCCCTGAAGACACAAATCTCGTTGCCTTGGTTTTCATGTAGCCTGTACGTGTTTTATGTTTTTCTTAATGTAATACACGTTTTTAGTAGGTATTTATTTATACACAATAAATACAAAACTCCCTGCAAAAACTCTCTGCTTGGTGCCAGTAAGAGATTCTCATTGTCCCTTCTTGAAAACTAAGCAGGCTATTTGCATTTGAAGCATAGTATTCAGAACCAAAGGATGAAGTTTCAACACCATCAATAAGGTCCAGGAGACAGAGAGGTCCAAAAGCAACAGTCAAAGTTATGAAGGCACAGATGGTTAGGAGCTCCAGTTGTTTTAGTAAAGATGGGATTTAGATTTAGAGCCGATGACCAGACAAATGGGTCAAGAAGATCCTTGTGTTGCTTTGCATCTGAAGGGACAAAATGGATCCATGATGTGGCAGGTAACAGCATCAGTCTCGTCATTTTAATATTCTAATTATTTAAAATGTACATTGTAAAAAACATGTACAGTATTTCCAGTCCTAGATGCTGATTGGTCAGTCCAGTGCTCATTTAAACAGATGTTTATCAGATGTTATCATTGCACACAACATCAACCAAGATCAATTTAATTTGTCTGTGATACTGCAGTAATGATTTTCCACAAGTAATTAAGAAAATAAACTTACCCTGGAAATCTTTTGCTTCCCACGGCGAGCAGCACAATAATCTTAAAGAACAACAGTGACAGATTCAGTCATTTGCAGTAAATATTATCGACCCAATTTACACATTCAATGAGCGCACGTTTCTGCTGATGTCAGTCAGGTAGCATGCTGTTAACCATAGCCTAATGACAATTTAGGGATTGTTTTAGCAAACTCAAAATGAAAGTCTGGCTGTAGTCTGGTAATTTACCAGCCCACCCTATATTTTTTGGTCTTGCTGAATATCTGATTTCACACTGAAATATAAGACATTATGGGAGTCGAAAGGTTGCAAATAAGTCACCTCAAGTTTTGGACAGTGGTTAAAATGTTGTGTTTTGAGCAAACAATAAGCACAGATAAAAGAAACACGTTTCAAAGGCTTGAAATGATATAATGATAGTCTTACCACTTATTTGATGTCTTTTTAGGAAAAGGATGACAGCAACAGTGATCACAGGGATCATAACAATCAAAGAAATGATTGCAATGACAGATTTTGTGTTTGAATCTAATAAAGATAAAGAAAAAAGGCTATTAAAAGTGACAGCCAAGTATGGTAACCCATACTCTGAATTTGTGCTCTGCATTTAACCCATACAAGTGCACACACACACACACACACACACACACACACAGCTAGCCATTTCCTATCCAAGAAATAAATGTTATGCGGTTCACGCTGCTGTCTTACCATGAAACAGATCTCTCACATAGACAGGATCACTGGTCTCCTCGCTCACTGCATTTTTCAGTGTGCAGGTGTAGTGGCTGTCTGGGTTACTGCTGTTGGTCACTGTTAACGTCCTCATATTAGGATACTGTTCGTGAAGCTTCTCTCCATACCAGTGTTTCCAAATGACTGTACTTTCAGAAGAGGCTTCACCCTCACAGCTCAAGGAACATTCATGAACATCTCCCAATAAGCACTCTTTTGTAATATGAGGTTTGCTGACAGGCTCTATGAATTAAGATCAATAATTATTCAAAATATATATTCAGTATTAAGTAATAATGATTAATATTATTATAAGCAATTGTTAATAATATTATTTTTATGTATTTGTTTACACATTTTGACTATTATCATTATCTGTTGTCTATCATTATCATTTCTAATAAATATATTGGTAAAGAATACAAACAGACTAATCAATATATTAAAAGAAAAAAACCTTTAACTTATGTCTCAATTATTTCTGACACAGATATGTAAATTCTGTAATGCAATAATGAATATGTATGAAACTACAATACATTAACTCACCTATAACAGTCAGAGTGAATTGTTTTCTTTGCTCTTTGCTGTTAATGTCCACGGTATAAATTCCGCTGTGTTTGAGCTGCAGATATTTTAAGTTAAGATTTCCAGTGCTTTTGTCCAGAGTTGCGTGGGATTTGAAGTTGGCGTTGGGAATGTCAGTGCTGTCATCCTCCCGATCCCATTCAATGACCTTCACAACAACTCCAGTATTGTCTCTGTGTTTCCATGTAATGCTGGTGGTGCTAGGAGCAAGCGATCCAGTCACTGGAGCGAACGTAGCTTCACTATTCACCGCCCTCTCCACATTATCTCCTGTAAATAAGACAGTCATACAATGATTCGACATTATAGAAATTATAATGGCAGCAGAAAGCTTATTTCATTGTATCCTACGATCCCTTATGAGCCTACATTATTTCCAAAACAACGTTAAAATAGCCTACTTGGAATCTGAGTTCAAAATACATTCATCGTTTTAACAGTTTTATTTTATATTTTCTACTCGATTTTATGATTTTATATGCCTATATTCAGTTACATGGTTCAAAATGTGCAATGGACTTTTGTCTGTTTTAGAATCACTTTGATTTTACTCAAAGCCCTGAAATTAAAATTTAGTGGTTTGAGTTTCTTTTACAACGACTTCTTACTAAAAACGACAAACTAGGCTAACCAGTGCTTAGGCATGGTGGTGCCATGATGAATTGGAGTAGGCTATTATGTAAATATCAAATATTAATTCATCATCAAGTATATAAGCATCACAGAACTATGCATATGCATTTATACAAACAGCTTAATTTGTAAAAGTAATTCTGTAAAATAACAGAAAAGTATGGCAGCTCATTACATGACATTATCCATTAATTATACGGACATTTCTGTTAACTCGAAAACACAATGCAATGAAGTGTGAAAATCAAAATACTGGTAAAACCTGTAAAAAAAAAAAATAAAAAATAAAAAATAAAATACAGAAAAAATCCTTAAAATTATATAGTATAAATGTACCCTATCTTTACAGATTTTTTTTTAGAGTTTACAGTACCTGAAACAGATTCACAGATTATCAAGATCCATATAAAATGGCATCGTCTGAAGAACATCATCTTACTGCTTTCTTCTCCTTGGTTCCCTGCAATAATCTACTGAGGCATATGTGAGTTTGCTGAACACTTCTAACAGTGCTCTATTGTCTCGAGTTTGTAGGTTGAGTTGGGCATCGTGTCTGTTTGTGTCCTCTTGTGGCAGAAAGGAGCTTTGAACCTGACATGAAATTTACAGCAAATTCAGAAGAATCTCTGTTTATTAAGAGTCTCATGTTTACGTCATGTGACAAACTTTTATGCCTTCAGGAAATTGGTTTGTGAATCTTTCTTGCCCAGAATTATTTGAACTTCTGTGAGAATGATCCAGCGATCTGATTAGTTTTCCACCAGACCTACACTGCTACATGGATCTCTGAAGTTGAAAACTGACCAGTCCTCTTTATTTTTATCGTATGAGCAGCGTGGCCATTTGTATTTTGAAAGTGCGATGCTTCTGGTCTCATTTTATTCCAGTTATTTTACCTGTACAAACAGGGCCATAGCTGGGTTTTGCGGGGCCCGTGGGCCCTGTTTGAAATCATGTAAATAGCACAAATAAATAAATAGAACAAAGATACAAATGAAACAATCTTTAGGTTTTTTCTAGTTTGTAGGTGTTCAGGTACAGAAACCGATTAATCAAATGTAAAATAGTATTGCATAGTCGCTGTAATCGTAAGAAAACAAATATTTCAATCATGACAACTCTTGGAAGATTTTAGCATGGTGATGGATATGACTATGTATTTGGTCTTGTCGGAATAGATCTGCTACGCTGCTGCTGAATTGCTGCTGCTGTTGGTTATTGTTGAATTGCTGCTGCTGCAAGCAAGTACAGGAACTTGCTATTGCCAATGCATATGGCAATACGGTGCTGTGAGTATTTAAAGTAAAAATACAATGGTTTAATAATATTAATATTAATGAATTCAATAATCAATATCCACTCACCCCTAACAATCAAGGTGAATTTTGGTTCCTGCTCTTTTCCATTGATGTCAATGGAATGAAGTTATTTTAAAAGGGAAGTTATCCAGAAGATGGCAGTATTGTATGAAAATTAAATTGTCATGCAGTTGTTTATGTTAAAAAACCACAAGATCACTGGTATATAAATGGCAAGGTTTTTTTTATACTTAAAAGGCTATTTATATTTATTTTGCCTTAAAGAATGTCCAGAAATATGTCAAATCAATAGCAAGACACAGACACACACAGAAAGTGTGATGTAGCCTGTCAGACCAGAATATGAAATAAACACATTGGGCTAAATACTGTACTTTTGTAATTTGTCATTTTGCAAAATGACAGTTGGTTTTGCACCAAAACATACTGTGGAGTTTGACACATGGCGATTAATGTTTCCTCCCACAATTCAAACAGATCTGCAACTTATTTTTAGGTCGTGACCCACCAGTTGAGAAACACTGATCTAGATTGATCAGTATAACAAAACACTGATCCAGTATAAAATGATATATAATCACACTCAGAGCAGTTTTCCCTTTCTATCTACCTAAATCACATGAGGTTTTGTTAGGAGCTTGTCTGACACATGGCCACTGATGTTTCCTCAAACAGTTCAAACAAATCCCATTTTTAGGTCGTGATCCAGCTCTTGAGAAACACTGTCCTAGTTTGATCCAGTATAAGATTGCATATGCATCACACTCAGAGCAAGCCTTTCTATATGCTTTTCTATCTACCTAAATCATGTAAAATAATTTCTAAATCAGTGCTTGCCAGCTTTCTAGTCCTCAGGTTTGAGATAAAAATAGCTGACCAAGTTCACAAAATATCAGATCCATTCTATATTTGTTATACAGAAACACCTGCTTGATAGTGCGGCACATTAGATGGCATCCTTCCACACCTGTGATGCACAATGTCAAAATGCCTCCGTCTGCACAACAACTGACATCTTTAGTTCATGGTTCTGTCTGCGTAACCGCCAACTCTCTGATCGTGAACAGGAAATTCTTTCTGTTTCCTCCAGTTGATCGTGAAAAGTTTCTGGAACATTTGCTGTTTTCAGAAGAGCAATGAGCTGCAAATACAGTCTCTTATTTTTATTCCTCTGTGGCTTTGCTGCACTCACTGGTAAGTTGTGATTACATTTTGTATAGATGTGTTAGTAGACTAAAGTGTATTGGCTCTTTTTTCCTTAATTTTAGGGATGTTACTGTTGGCCTCAATATATTTTGTTGTTGAGATCACACTTTACAATGTGATTAACATATTAAGGATAGTAATCCACATTATCCTTTGGTCTCATGCATATTGTGTTATTTAATATCAAAATAACTACTGGAAATCATGTGAAAATAATCACTGTAAATCATGTTTTTTCATTTAACTTAAAGAAGTACTTCATATAGGAATATCTAAATTCACTTGTCATTCAAGAGTCAGATCAGGTAGAAATATCTCCTAAAGGCAGCACATGCCCTTTTGCAGTGGACACTACAACTGTAGCTACTTATACAGTCATTTTTGGCCATTTTTAAATGCAAACCGCTTCAATGAGAGTTTGTTTGCATCTACCTTTCCTAAACACTTACAGAAAGTGAAATATATAGATAAGTAGTAAAATTCTAGGGGAGACCAGACCTACTGAAAATAGATGCTTTAAAAGATCTTTTTTTTTTTTAAGTGTTTCCATGAAGAACATTTAACATCCATGGAACTTCTGCATTCCACAAAAGGTTCTTTGTAGTTATAAAATGTTTCTTTAGATCATTAAAATGTTTTTCAAACTTAGGAAAAAAAAGAGGTTCTTTTAAGAACTTTTGACTTAAAGGTTCTTTGAAGACCTTAAAAATGGTTTATTGCATCGCTGCAATACCCCCCTTTGAAACCTTTTCTTTCTTTTTTGTGGAATTTTTTATTTGAAACCTTTATTTTTGTCTCAGGGAGAGGTCGGCATAGAGTAATTAAATTATTAAAGAGTAACTAAGATTTCAGTTACTAAAAGGTTTGAGTGAAAATTTAACAAATGCTCATTTTATTAGGCACCGATTTGTTGTTTCAGTTTGTTGGTTCAAAACTTTCTTAAAATGGAACAATTTTTATTAAATTCCAGTATCATCATATTATTTTTATAATATCTGTTGAATAAATAGGTGAACACAATAGAGACTTACATAAGACACGAGTCACTATATAACAAAGGCAGATTTGAACTGAATCATTGTACTGTATTCTCAGGACAGGGCCTTTTTTCATATAAATGTCAAATCAGGGCATATATTTTGCCATTTTACATACTTTAGTTTTATTTTTATACTTATTTTAATTTCTGTTGGCCAGTTTGGTTTGAGTTTTGTGTTACCTTTTTGCCGTTTGTGTTACCTTATTGCTGTTTCATAATAGTTTTATTTAGATTCTAATGAAAAGACTGTAATATGGTCTCTAAAGCAAGTCCACATTTGTGACAACTTACTCCATTCAGTTTGATAACACGCCCTATTGTTATAGGAGTCAGTGTGTGTTAAATGAACTGTAACATTTTTTTTTTTAAATGGACAATAATGGCAGAATTGCATTTTGAACTGAGGTTAGTGTCTCTTGACTTTAAAAAAGAAACCCATCCTGAAAAATATTCGTTCTTTATAATGTTTATGTTTATTCCTCATAGTAAACCATATATGAGTGCATGAATCCTGTTGAGTTTTATTAAATACTAATATCATTTTATTTGTTATAGTTTCAGAGAAATGTAAGCAACATCTACTAGAGGGAACGTCCTGCACCATTAAGCTGCCAACAAAAAACACTGACAAATCTAATGAGATCAAATGGAGCCATACCACCAGTGACGCTGTAATTGTGAAGAAAAATAACAAGATCAAATCAAACACTCCAGGTCTAACAATGGAAGAAGATGGATCATTAAAATTTGAAAGGGTTAGTCTGAAGAACACCGGCAAATATAAATACACTGTTTTTAATGCTGAAGGTACACAGATTAATGCTGGAGAAGAGGAAATTAATGTTTATGGTAAGAGGACAAATATTCATACCCATTCACCATAATTACAAAATAAGACTGTATATTTCTACAGTAGCTCCAGTAGTAGGAAATAACCACCATGTTTCTGTCACAGAAAAGGCTCCTAAACCTACAGTGAAGATCAACTGCAAAGGTGGTGATGTTACACTCACCTGTGACATTGGAGACCGTACAAATCTGACTGTATCCTGGTATGAAGAAGACAAAATCATCCAGAATGAAAACAAACTTGCTCTTGCCAAAGTACAGAAGTATAAATCATACTCATGCGATGCAAGCAATCCTGTCAGCAATGAGAAAAGTAACAGCATTAAAGTATCATGTAAGTCATTTTAATTTCCTTTTAATTTAAGTTCTCATGTTATTTCACTCGCTTTGCATTAAATATTATTATATATTTTCTAAATGCTTGTGTTTTAGAGGTCCTGCTCTGGCAAAATTAATGGTCCATCCAATGATTGAATGACTTTTAATGATTTTACTTTTGTTTCATGAAATATGCACTTGTTTTTTTTTTTTTTTTTTTTTTTGTCTGGTTGTTTCCTGTTTTACTGTTGACATACAATCAGAATCAGAATCAGAATCAGAATGAGCTTTATTGCCTGTTATGTTTTCACATACGAGGAATTTGTTTTCATGATAGAAGCTTCCACAGTGCAACAGAATGACAATGACAGGACAAAAACACAGATAAAAGAATAAAAACAGAATAAGTAAATAAGGAATAACAATATACAAATTGACAGTTGTATGTACAGGTATATTATGTGCAGATTCGAATATATATAGACTAAGTATGTGTATTAGATAAATAAGTGTATAAGTGTATAAATAGTTTTGTGTGTTCCACGTTATCGTGAAACAATGACCAAAAAAATAACAGCATTTTCCAGCAACACGTTGATACAGAATGGTGTTAAACTATGTACTGACTGAAGATATCTCAATGTATTTTACCAGTCAAAATGTTTGTACACATTCACTGTAAAAAATAAATAAATAAATAATTATTGCAATTAGCTATCACAACTTAATTTCGCATTAGAACAACTCACCTGGATTAAATTGGTTGAGATAACTCAAACTTGTCACTTAATACAGCTGCAGATTTCAAGTTGAATAAAATTAAAATTTACTTTAAGTTGAGGGAATCTTTTTTTCAGTGTTTTTTGCTTTATTCCACATCAAAGCCATCAAAACTATGAAATAACACAAATGTTTGTCTGGGAGTTATTTAGTGACTAAAAAATTTGAGATAAAATAAATAGGCTTATTAACTTTCAAAAGGAAGAAGAAAATGTATTTGAGTCAATACATTTGGTAATGTATTTAAGTTTGCCAACACACCTGACATTCCCTTGTCTTTGCAAGGGACAAAAAATCGCAAAGTAAATTAAAATACATCCCAGAATGCATTAAAAATGGTTTGTTTGGTACTGTATTGAGTCATACTGTAAATTCCTGCCCTCAATCAACTCCATGAGGAGCATCTTAGGATGTATTTTAAACATTTATTGAATGAGGAACACGGATGCTGCAAACTTACTGATGCTTTTATGTCATTCACCAGTAGTCAATAAAATTAAATGTATACATGATTTACAGTTATATTTGCCTACAAAATGGATTCCAAGCATTTAAACAAAAGCTTTTAAATCAAAAGATTAGTAAGATAATTAGTAGTGTGTCCAAAGGATTGACTTATAGTGTACATTTTAAGGACCGTCTCATGATTGAACATTGGCCTGTACAATATTATGCATGATGCAGTTCTTAGGATTTGAAACCGCTTAAAAAATTTTTTTTTATTTTTTTATTTTTTTTTATTTTAATGATCCACTTGTTACTGATTTCATGACATTTGCTTACAGGTACAGATACAGGTACAGGTGCTACAGGTGAAGTTCCACGTACACTCTTTGGCTTTGATTTCTGGATCATGGTGGGCATTTTAGCAGGTGGAGGAGCCCTTCTGCTGCTGCTGATATGTGTTCTGGTCATGTGTGCATGTCGAAGCTGTAAAAAACAAAAGAAGCACGAACAAGGTAAGAGATGTCTTCATCGCCTCTGAAATTATGCACTGAGCGTTTGTATTTTCAACAAAAAGGAAACTGATCAAATTATGAAGCTGTCAATGTTCTTGATGAGCTTTAATCAGTGTTTTTAAATGCCAAATCGTAAATATAGTCAAAGAAATAAAAATATAGATCACTGAATGAACTTATGAAGATTCATTGTACTTAACCAGTTTAAAACAGGAACACAAAGCCTTTTACTGCAGTTTTCCGTAGTGTCATATGCATTAGATTCAGGTTAGAGGCTCTATTATATGATAATATACTGAAACTTAAACGCATTTCACATGTAATTTTTTTTTTTTTTTGGAATATGTAAAGCCACTGTTAGATAATGCACCAGACAGATCTAGACAAAAGATCTAACAAGCTCCACTAAATATCCTGTATACAGATGTTTTATGTGGTTTTCTGAAGCATTAAAAAGAACAATCAGCACAAAAGGTTTTCTAAGAATCTACACAATCAGCAGCACTTTATAAGAATCACCTTCAAAAATAAGTAGAATAGCTTATAAGTGGTTATGCAATATATCACCAAGGCTGATGATTATATTGATTGTGTAGAATTTGAATTACTTGGTCTTTATTTGAGAAAATATAATTGCAGCATACAAACTTAAAAGATCACTAAGTGCACTGCTGCTTACAGTGTTTACTTGGTTTCTTGTTTTTACCTTGAAAGAAATACTAGAACAGGATTACACAATCAAGAAGTTGATATATAAAGATAAACCTGGTTATTTTGCAATATTCCTTTTTCATCAAGTTCAAATCATTTGTTCAGATAGATTCCTTTTCAAATTATTTTATTTAGAATTATGTAAAATTTAGTAGATAAATATTATGGAAGTTAATATAAATTTGATTGTGGTAAGTGTTTATTTATGTATGTGTTACTGCATAAACATAACACATATTTACATTTATTCATTGAGCAGATGCTAGACATTGTTCAGATTAGTACAAACTAGAAATGGAGTATCACGAGTTGCTGGGAGTGAAGAGAACAAAACAAGACTTTAAACAAAAGGCAAACACAGATCTCAGGCAGGGAAGACATTCAATAACCGACAGGAAACATGGGGCAGAAAACTCTATAAATACACAGACCTAATGAGGGGAAAACACCTGGAACTAAATCAAAGACAATCAGGGACAGGAACAGGAAAACCAAATAAGGACATGTGGGTAACATGAGGGAGGAAAAACACAGGACACAGGGACACAAGTCTGACAGAAAGGGATTAAAGAAAGAGAGAGGAAGTTTTTTTATTTTTTTTTTTAGGATGCAGGCAATATACATATTGCAGTATGTGTTTCTATAAATAGTGTGATATCATATATATCAGTCATCAGCCACAATACTGGCATCAAAAAATAGAATAAAATTGCACATAAAAGATTTACTTCAGAGTTTTAAAAAATTACAATTTTATGAACATCTTTGTCTTTGATATTTTCCAGATGAAGATGAGCTCAGGCTGAGAGTTTTTCAAGATGAAGCTCATAACGGTACAGCCAGATCCAAACACACTGCTAGGGGGCAACCGGCGCCCCCCATCCCGCAAGAAGACCCATCTCCACAAACCCCAACTCCAACCCAGAGTCAGCCCAAAGCCCAGACCCGCGGTCGACCTCCACCACCACCTGAGGACGAGGAGGAATATCCTCCTCCCTTACCTCGGCCGAGGAATAAACAACACCGCAAGAGACATGAAGAGCCGTACCGACCAATGGAATGAGATGCTTGCATGTTCACTGAACGACAGTAACTCAGGGCCTTAATGGAATCATTTTCATGAGTCATACTGTGATGCTATGATTGTCATTTAAGAAATGAAATTGAAATTTGGTCATGTACTCACCCTCATGTTCTTCCAAACTTGTATTGTTTTCTTTAGTTTCTTCAAACACCAAAGGAGGTCTTAGGCAGAAAGTCAAAGCGGTTCTTGTCCATACAAGGAAAAGAGATGGTGATTTATACTTAAGCTCCATAAACAATAGTCCTTAAGACTTGTGCGCTATACTCAAAGTCTTCTGGGGATGATTTATGTAATGATTTACAACTCAAAACATTGACAATCAAAAGACACACTTTTTTTTTTTTTGGTTTGAAATCAAGAAAACGTACATAATAAGCGAGTACATCTTCCAAACAGTGTTTTGCCTTAGTCTAAATCACTGTAAGCCTCTAATAATTATTTATATTTTTAAAGTTATCGGGGTGGATTTCCAGGGAAACTGCATACTTTCGTCATTATCTGTTTATGTCATATTCATAAATAAAGGAAAGCAATCACAAGTCAGAATATTACTATATTAATAAGTGGATGTAGCTTGAAAAAGTAACAACTGAATATTGAACCAAAAAGCAAAAAGGGAAAGCTAAAGTATCCATAATAAAACACGAATCAATATACTTCACATAGAATCACATTTGCTGTGCACTGGCTAGGATCAGTGTTAATTTCGTCAACGAAGACGATGACGAAAAATATTAGTTAACGAACATTTTTTCTGTGACTAAGACGAAACGTTGACGAGCTAAAACTAATATCTGATGATAAAAACTATGACGAAATGTATGCTGCGTCTTCGTTAACAAGAGAGACGGGACTAGAATGTTATTTGAGGATTACCAGACATTCAAAATACATCCTATAGGCTAAGTTAACTGTCTTGTCTTTCAAAATGTGCGTCCCTGTCATTGGATTGCGATCGGATAAGGGGCGTTCGCATATCTAGTCTCAGTACGGCAGCCGCAGTGGATGGACAGGCTACCAAAACGCGAACTAGCGATCTGAAACAATGGCCTCAGGTTAGAGATAGGGTGACCTGACGTCCCGTTTTTCCCGGGAGTCACAATTCTTTGTCGATTAACTTAAAGGGGTCCTATTATGCTCTTTTACAAAGTCTTGATTTTGTTTTGGGGGTGTACTAGAACACGCTCTCATGCTTGGTGGTTCGAAAATCGCATTATTTTTCAAATAATTTACATCAATACAATACCTTTCTCCCCAGCCTGGCACAAACGGCTCGATTAGTTCCAGGTTTGATGACGGCCCGCCTTCCGTAAAAAACGAAATGTGTTGTGATTGGTTAGCTGTCCCAGTGCGTTGTGAACTGTACACAAAGCAGAGCTCCGCAGACATTACATGCAAGATGAAATAATAATGACATCCAAATTTTTCTGAAGACAGTCGGTTTCCTTCAGAAATACAGTGATATAAAAACACCCGCACCGGGTTTAGATTTTGAAACGTGCAATGCTCAAGTGTTCTCCCCACCCACCAACCATTCGAATTTCCGTAGGCCGGATTTATTTTAATGATATTCTAATGGACCAATTTGTGATGTCACAAATACAGGAAAACAACTTTGTAGTCCAAACGAGCCGTTCGTTGTAGTTCTTGAAAAGGGATTTAAAAAAAAAAAAAAATTGAAATATCTCCCTTCGGAGTGGACTTTGAGATTTGTAACTTTGTAGATCTTTTTATGCCCAAACATACACACTACACACTGACTAAAATTCAAAAAGTGAAAAAGCATAATATGACCCCTTTAAAGTTAGTGAAGACGGGAGAGGCGAAATCGCGCTGATAGAAGTGCTCTCTCTCTCGCGCACTCTCCACTTCTTCAGTTCTCACACAGCGTGCGATCAGTTCTCAGTGCTCAGATATACACACACCAGTCCAAATGTCCATCGTGTAGACTAGAGTATCTCACATAAATGCAGTCAGTTATGGCTTAAGTGAACGTAAACAGGTGGGTGAAAACTGAATGTGTGCCAGTATTACATGCATGCCTTCCGTCTTAAAGAGACAGCATTCCTGATTAAATACCTATCTGTGTCATTAATGTTAACCAACAAAAGATGTTAAATAAATGTAAACATGTTAAGTAAACATACTGTATCTTAAAAATTAGTTTAATTTGTATCTCAACCCAAAAATGAAAATTGTCATTTATTCCAGTTTTTCCAAATTCAATTCTTGATTCAAATTTCTCATGAGCTTAATTGATTTGGTCTAAAGAGAGAAGAATTAATAACTATTTCTGTTAGAAGACTACATATAAAATAGCTACCTAAATAAATGTTGGTAACGGCAGTTTGACTAAAAGTAATGACTAAAAGTAATGACTAAAAGTTGACAAAAATGTAATGACTTTTCGTTGACTAAAACTATTAAAGACTCAAATGACTAAAATGTGACTAAGACTATTAAGTATTTTCGTCTCAAGACTAAAACCAAGACTAAATCAAAAATGCCTGTCAAAAACAATGTTTATGTTGGTAACAATACCAATCTCTAAAGCAGTTATTACTTTGATCTATTTGTTATGGAGCCCGTTTCCACCACTGAATAAAAAATAAAAAAGGAATTGTGACTTTTTATCTCACAATTCTGACTTTTTTTCTTGCATATCTGAATGACGCAATCACCCGAAGCACAACTCAAGTGATCAAAACAATGTTACTCTGCGAGTAACGTCAACTGCTGTTGTCTAGCTTTCAAATAATAGAATACAGTGAATAACGATTTAAATTTAAGTCTGTTTTTGAGGTGAATGTGAGTATATGATGGCTGAATTTTCATTTTCAGATGAATTATTCTTCAGGTGCACTAAGTAGCCTATTTTCTCTCAGATCTTATTTGTGTCTTTAAATGTCTAAAACAAGAGACGTCTTGATCATTATACTGTCACACCTGTAGATGTAAATGCATTGTGTTTTTATTTATTAACTCGACAGATATGTGATTTTTACATTAGAGTTTAGAATTTTGCTTATGTTAAATTAACCAGCTTTTTTCCTAGTCTGCATTAACACATTGATGTAAATATATTTGGGTTGCCACTTTTTAGAGGTACAATTAACTTAGTGCACCTTTAAGTAGAAAACAAAATTGTCTATGAGCTGAATGAAATATTATTTTATAGAGTAATTATTCTCTTTGTGTGTGTTTTATGAGACCATAGAAGTGAAAAATAAAGACATTTATATATGTGAATGTTTGTGCACCTATCAATCGTTTAACATATTTTTTCAGTTTCAGTTCAATCTTTTGCATTACTTCCCATTAAGGTCTTCTCAGAACATATTTTAGACTATAAAAGAGACAATAGAATAGGTGTGAATGTGTTCTTTCATTTTGACAATACTGTGACAATTGCACTGAATCATGCAAATGCAAAGCATGCTTCTGTAATGCAAAACACATTTCATTTCTTGTGTTCTGTGGTGACGTTTTCTCACTAAAATCGACATCTAACTAGCAAGTGTGAAGGCCTCAGGGATGTGGTTAACTGCATCTCATTTCACCCACTGACATGTCAGCTTTTTCTTGTATTGTTTGCTGTTTTCCTGTGCGTGGGAGTTGATGAGATGATATGGCCTCCGAAGGCTGTACAAGAAACACTTAAGACAAAACATCAACTTGTTTCCCTAAATATTTTGAACGACTATTAATTCCATTCATGCTGTGAAAATAAGCTTCCATAGCTTGTTCTTGGTGGTAAAAATTAATAATAGAAATGAGCAATAGCATAATGGGGTCCAGTCATGTGGTAAACTGAGATTTTTTCTAAGGCATTTGCTCTTTTAAAACTCAATAAAAGTATATATTATCTTACATGCATGCATAAATATTGAACATATATACATATTTAGAATATTTGCTTTATATTTCAACATCCTGCTGTATTGTGCTAAATGAAAACGTGGTTTGGGCTGTGATGTCAAACATAAATGCATTTATGCAGAGATTTTAAAGTTTTAAAAGTCTTTAAAAGATAAATCTTCACAAATTTTCATCTTTGCATGAATGCATTTAGACTTGTTGGCATTTTATTTATGTTCAACTTTACAGCCCAAACCATGTTCAAATAGCTGGAAGACTGAATGCATTAAAATTGGTTTATTAAATAAGAATGTCCTTTTTCGCAGTATTTAGACTAGTAGAACCAGAAAATGTGGTGATGTGCATCGTGACACTTTTTCCAATTAATCATAAGATCTTTTCCCACAGTTGTGATTGGTTGAGAAGTGTGTGCTGATCTTGGTTTCCATCAGAAATTTGTCATCATGGAAATAAGAGACGCTTTAATCTCATTTGAGGCCAGTAAGCACACCATGCAAGTTTGTCTGAAAGGCTCCCATCGCTAACACTACATGTGTTTCTATATGTAGGTGTTTCCTGTTTTTGGCTGTCCACACAGGAAGTGGCTAAAATAAGTGTATCTCTTTCTTAGATACATCAGAAGCATGAATACAAAACTAATAAAGAAAAAAAAAATAATAACTTTGTACATGCATCAAATATTAAGTAATATATTTGGGTTGCATGCTTCACCATGTGTAGTAATTAATCAGTAGTATAGTTAATAAACAAGAAAATGATTTAAACACAGTTTGAGGTACTAAACACAAAGTGTGTTGCAAAGGCCTTTAATCTTTAATAAAAAGTCTGTTTTCTTCCCTTACAATCAGCACTGAAACCATTTCTATAATGTGTTCTTGACCAAAATGCTGCAGTTTATTCTATTTGACGTCCAGTAAGCAGAAGGAAATTCAGCATCGATTAAAAGTGTATTCTAACTTCTCTATTTTTATTTTGAACTGAAACCACACAGACCTAGGCAATACCATGAAAGTGGCACATCAACACTGACTTTTGCTAATAAAAATGCACCACAAACTCAATTAACTGAGTATACACTCAAGATTGCAGCGTAATAATCAAATTAGCCATTTAAGCCTATATAAAGCAGTGCAGTGGTTTAAGATTGAAGGCTACTTAAAATCACTTCATGTCATGACCGTAGGTTATGCAACTGTTTCTCAACACTAGATGGCATAAGAGGCTTATGCGCCTCTGATCTGCTGCTGAGAGAATG
>CM077224.1:2854779-2912279 GCA_039654775.1 Spinibarbus caldwelli
TGATTTTCCAATGCTGACAAGATTCCCAATGGACTTGATTTACTTTAAATATAGTGCAAAAGAGAATAAATGAGTATATGGTGAAAATAACAATGCTTTAAAGCACACATTTCTCTTGTGTCTTCCCCAGTTTTGAAGTTGCTCGGTAGGTGCCTACAGCCACAAGCGTGTCAGTCTGTGTTACAGGAGCTTTCCCGTAAGAAAATAATATTTTAGGATAGTCTTTTTTCGTTTAGTGTCATTTGAAAGTCTAGTGGGGTGAGAGTGACAGAGTTATCATTAGCATGGTGCTTCATTTGCATTTGTGGTCTTTTTTTATGAAAGTGCTGCATGCTTTGAAGGGAATCCTCATAATCCCATTGTAAAGTGCTATATGCCAAACCATAGTCAGCACTTGTGTGCTTATGACAGCAGGAATCAGGTTAAATATTCAGATGTTGTGGTAAAGTTATGTCACATTATATGTCACATAATTATTGATGCTTCCTCACTTTTCACCATCCAGTCAATTTCAGATGCACTGATAACATGTGAATCAGAGACACCCAAACTTGACTTTTAGTTTATATTATATGTCTGTTTTTATATTATATTGAAATGTATGTAATTTTATTGTATATAATTTTAAATTTTGGTTTAACTTTTTTCGTTTTATTTCTGAATTTTGTAATCTTAAAAACAATGTAAGTGAATCTACTTTAAAAAATGTAATTAAATTGTTTATATATATATATATATATATATATATATATATATACACACATACACACACACACACACACATATATTTATGTATATATATATATATATATATATATATGTGTGTGTGTGTGTGTGTGTGTATGTGTGTATATATATAAGCAATTTAATTACATTTTTAAAGTAGATTCACTATACTTCATATACATAGATATACTTTAAAAATATGTGCATTTTTTAAAGTATATATATATATATATATATGTGTGTGTGTGTGTGTGTGTGTTTTCAAAGTATATATGTGTATATATATATATATATATATGTGTGTGTGTGTGTGTATGTGTGTGTGTGTGTGTGTGTGTGTATACATACATGTATTTTCTGTTATTTTTAAAAAATATTTTTATTTTTTTTTTATTTTAACATTTTTTTAAAAAAAAAATTAGTGAATTTGATTAATAATAAATGTTAAAAGTTCAAAAAAAATTATTTAACTAAATTCTTTAGTTGTTTTAAAATTGTTTACGTTTAGTACATTAATTTAATTATAATTTAAATTAGCGTAAATTAAGTTAATTTAACTTTAATTTAAATGAATGTTAAATTAATATTAATTAATTCAATACATTAATTTAAAATGTGCTTTTGGCCCACCATAGCCTTCAATGAAGTCTTTTTTTTTTTTTTTTTTTGCCCTTTTTATTAAAAATTTTGGGCACCTCTAAATTAACTGGATCTAAATTAACTTGTTTTATTCATGTCACAATTATTATTGAATATAGCTAAATCACCTAAATACATTCATTTGTACCAAAAAAGTTTTTATGGATTACATCAGGTAGAAATAGCTGTTTAAGGTAACAGTAGCAGGTTACCACTTCCTATTGTGTGTATAAAATCATCATAAACCAAAATATAAAAGTTAATTGTTCTGTTTCATTTGGAAATCCAGACATTAAATGGTCTGCCTTTGAAAGTAACTACAAAATAAAGAGTAATCAATAAAGCAGTGTTGTGTTTGTGTTTTACAGCTCTATGCCACTGCAGGTCGGTGACGGTGTCCAGGGGCCCCCTGCTCCGGGTCGAGGGCCAGCCGCTGTCCATTCGCTGCAATGTATCTGAGTACGAGGGCCCGAGGGAGCAGGACTTTGAATGGACAGTAACACGAGGAACAGAAACCATCAAAGTGATTTCGACATTTGATGATCGTTTCACAGACCGCTCTCTTCAGGACCGCATACAGAGCGGCGACATCAGTCTGTCACGACTAGAGGATAACGCCGTTGAGCTGAGAATCCAGGAGGCTCGAGTTAGTGACAGCGCCACCTACCGCTGCAGTACTCCGAGCACAGACTCGGTCATCAGTGGAAACTATAACGCAGATGTCCAGCTGCAAGGTCAGTATGTGCTGTTTTACATGGTAGAAAGTCGCCAGACGTTGCAATACATTGCAATACAAATGCATAATGATTGTGCATAAAATGAGGTTTAATATGAGATATTGCAGTATTGTTTCCCAAGTTACTGAATCCACATTTGAGACAGAAAGTCTAGACCACAAACAGTGTATATTTTAGGGTGTTTACATCTTTTTCAACTCAAAATGGAAAACTTTTTATTCGCTTCGGCTGTTCATTTACATGACTCTGAAAATGGGTTTCAAAATGCAAGTTTTTGAAAATGATATCATTGTCGTCTACGTGTGAACTAGTAAAACACAAATTTGCAAAAATGGTGATGTCATGAGTGAACATGTGAAACTTCAAAAATGCAAAGAGAAAACTTTTCTGTTTTCAGTACATCATTGTCATGTAAACGTACCCTCAGTATTATTGAGATGCTATTGTAGTTTTTATTAGTATTTTGAATTATTTTTATTTTTATATTTTATTATTTATTTAAATTTTAGTTGAAGTTTTAGTAATTTTGCTGTGTTTTTATTACTTTTAGTTTTTGGATTTAAGGATGTTTGTATTGGTTTTATTTATTTATTTATTTACTTATTACAGTTTATGTTTATTTTAAAAAATTTTACAAATTTTCTAATACTTTTCATATACATACATACATATATATGTATGTATGTATATATATATATATATATATATATATATATATATATATATATATATATACAGTAGTGGTCAGAATTATTGGCACCCTTGGTAAATATGATTAAAGAAGGCTGTGAAAATTAATCTGCATTGTTAATCCTTTTGATCTTTTATTTAAAAAAAATCACAAAAATCTAAACTTTCATTGGATAATAAGAATTTAAAATGGGGGGAAATATCATTATGAAATAAATATTTGTACCCCTAGAAATTCTTATGAGTAAAATATCTCTGAAGTATATTTCCATTCTTATGCACAGTTTTGAGCACTCCAGGGTGATTATGAACATGAAATTATCCAGCCATGGCTTCCTGTTTCACATAAATATAAATAGGAGGGGAAACAAAGCCCAAATTCCCTTAATCATCCTAATCATCTATCTATCTATCTATCTATCTATCTATCTATCTATCTATCTATGCACTAACAGCAGAAGATGATGTGACAAGAGAAAAACACACACTGTTTTGAAAGTCTTAGCTCAAGACTTTAGATGTGTTAACATGAGACTAGTGAGTTTAGTCCATTTACTAAACAAGTAAACTAGATATATACAGTTAGAATGATAGATTCCACTAAGTGTTTTTGTGCTGGTCATTTTGCATGTCTGTCTTTTCTTTGGGCCGGCGGTTCATAGTTGATTTGTAACAGAGCAAGTAAAGACTTTTGAATGCATTTAGAGAGTTTACAACTTTGATTGCATCTGTTTCCACATGAGTTCACCTCTGATGGTCAAACTCGTTGATCTGGTTCTGTCACTGGTGCATGACACAAAAAAAGTCTGCTTTTATTGTGTCAGACTAACTTTGATTCTTTTCAGTAATGCTTTGTGTTTTGTTTCACTTTTATGTGCGTCTATATATAATCTAAGTTCACTGGTTGGATGACGATGTAAAATGGCATTTCCTGCCATATTATTACTGTAATTCATTGACAGTAAGGTGTGTTAAAGCAAACACATGTCATTTTTTATTCTTCATGTCTGTGTTATTCAGTAATAATTATTGGTTGCATTTGAATTAAAATTTACCTGCATTTTTTGCATGTAAAACTTTACCAGCTTTTTTAAATTTAGTTTTATTTAAAAATTAAGGAGAGGAAAGCAATAAAGTAAAGTGCAGTAGTAAAATAAAGTGCAATATCTAATCCTCTCTTAAATATACAAGAGACAAACTTGTGTACTGAAAATCCAAATGTCATGTTCAGTAGACTTTTCCTAATTATTAAAGCTAAAGAAACAAAAATTATGAATTTGCTTCTTTGAAATTCTAACGTAGTAATCTAATTTAAAGTAGGATTTTCATTGTTTCATTTCATTGTCTGCTTCGGCTGTTCATTTACATGACTCTGAAAATGGGTTTCAAAAAGTTTTTGAAAATGATATCATTGTCGTCTACGTGTGAACTAGTAAAACGCAAATTTGTGAAAATGGTGGTGTCATGAGTGAGCATGTGAAACTTCAAAAATGCAAAGAAAAAACTTTTCTGTTTTCAGTACATCTGTAACAGGGCGAACGAGACGTGAGGCATGCGGATCCATTTGCAAGCTTTTATTTAGAAACATAGTCAAACACATGCAGGGTCAAACATCAGTAAACATATGTTGAGGGCAAGACACAAGAGTATTCTGAGAGCATGCGTTGGTTGTCGATCGGCAAACAGTATCCAAAGGGCTTGACAAGAGGGGTAATCCGAGCAAAAGTCCAGGCAGGGGCAAACAGAGTCCAAATGGCAAGATGATAGGGAAATCCAAAAAAATACAAAAGTAAGAATCAAAACACGGGGAAACAGACTAGGCAAGACTAAGACCATGAAACTAGGAATGGCTCAGTAAAGTAGCTATCACCTATGACTGTGATAAACGCTAAACAATACTCGGCCATTAGAACAAGGAAGTCTATGGCTAATGTAGGGTGTGTGATTGTGTGATGGGTCTCAGGTGTGAGCGTATGATTAGTGAAAAGGCTGCTGGGAAATGTAGTCTGGGGTAATGTGAAACAGTCTGTGCAATGTCTGAGTCAATATGATGAAAGAGCAACCTCTGGTGGCGAGCAAATGGAAGTCCATGGACCGGATTCGATACATAGCAGACAGAGCAGAAGCCCACCAGGGCGGAACAGACGATATAGGAGCCCACCAGGGCGGGGCAGACGGAGCAGGAGCCCACCAAGGCGGAGTTAACAGGGCATACAGGGAGTTCATTAAAGGTTTTTACGGCAGTGACAGGCAGAAAGGAGGAGTCACGAATGGCCCATATAGGTGCAACGCAACAGTCAGGAAGTTCACCAATAACCTCCTCAGTTGTGACTGACGAGACTGGGAGTTCAAAGGCAGCCTCTTTGGCCTGGGTCAGGACAGGACAATGGTTCATAACCAGCCTCCTCGGCTGACTCAGGGCAGGACAACGGTTCATAGGCCGTGACATGAGCAAAGGAAGGTTCATTATTGGCTTCCGTGGCCAGTTCAAAGCAAGGCAGGAATTCACTGACATTCTCCATAACTGTGACAGGGCAAGATGAGGATTCATAGACAGCCTCCATAGTTGTGACAGGGCAGGACGAGAGTTCAGGAACAGCCCTTCTGGCTGCGACAGGACTAACTGGGAGTTCATAATTGAGTAACACTGACACCTCTGGAGGTTCTGCAGCAGATGCCGCCACCTCTGGAGGTTCTACAGCAGTCTCGTAGGGAACCAGAGAGAGTTCTTTGCTGGGCGCCACCACCGCGCAAGAATCTGAAGCAGGCATCAATGCCCCTGGAGACACCGCAGCGAGCGTCACTACCCCAAGAGGTTCTGCAGCATCAGCCGCCACCTCTGGAGACATCACAGTGGACACTGCCACCTCAAGCAGTTCTGTGGTGGTGTACGCAGCCCAAACACAACATAAAGCGATCCCCATCATGGGAAGCGCTGCAGACAAGGGAATTAGTTCAGGGACAGGAGGGTTAGAGTGAGAGGGTTTGGGGATACCAGCTATGCGTGCAGACACCAGCAGTGCATCCCTCACACTGGATACTAGACTGGAATATTGAAGAACTGACCTCGACGATCTGGGTGCAACAGACAGTATGTGACGTGACTCTGGACGATCAGCTGTGATGTGACGTGACTCTGGACGATCAGCTGTGATGTGACGTGACTCTGGACGATCAGCTGTGATGTGACGTGACTCTAGAAGATCAGCTGAGATGTGACGTGACTCTAGAAGATCAGCTGAGACATGACGTGACTCTAGAAGATCAGCTGAGACGTGACGTGACTCTGGAAGATCAACTGAGATGTGACGAGACTCTGGACGATCAGCTGAGACGTGACGAGACTCTGGACGATCAGCTGAGTTTTATTTATTTACTTAATACAGTTTGTTTATTTTAAAAATTGTACAAATTTTCTAAAATACTTTATGTATATATATATATATATATATATATATATATATATATATATATATACATATACAGTAGTGGTCATTTATTTCATAATGATATTTCATAATGATATTTCTCTCCATTTTAAATTCTTATTATCCAATGAAAGGTTAGATTTTTGTGAATTTTTTAAATAAAAGATCAAAAGAATTAACAATGCAGATTAATTTTCACAGCCTTCTTTGATCATATTTACCAAGGGTGCCAATATTTTTGGCCATGACTGTATGTATGTATGTATGTGTGTGTATATATATATATATATATATATATATATATAAATTCATAAGTCAAATTATATTTACTTAAGAGGCAAAATTACTTAAATATTAAACCTTGTTTTGGGGGGAAAATCATCAAAATAAATGAGTTGATTTATAAAACAAGTAAAAAAAATGTATGTCAGTGGGCAAGAAAAATAAACTTAATTAAAGGGAAAACCAGATTTTTTTTTTTTTTGATTATACTTTTTCTTGTTCTAAGCATAAACTCACTTGACTACAAGTTATGTTGCATCTCAAGAAAATGTATCTTGAGCTAAAAATGTTTAGATATTTGTACTGGAAAACAAGACAAAAATACTGAGTTAAAAAATAAAAAATTCTGCGGTGTAAAAACAACCTTTCAACAATGAAACTCAGGAAAAGTGTGTTAAATACAAACTCACATTTTAAAAAACATTATTAGTAAGAGTTGGGCATGCAGTGCAATGCATTAATTACAGCTTATGTGTGATGTGTTTAAAAACACTAAACTGTTCAGTGTTTTTGTCTGTGAACAAGCCTAAACTCTGAACGCCAGCAGCGTTCATTATGCAAAATTCACCGGGTTAATGATATTATCATTATCTTTAGCTTATGAGCACTGACTGAACATGCTGAAAATTAGAGTAATCGCTGCAGATTTGTCTAAGAACCCACAGGACATGTAAAACATCTCAATTGTTTCTCCTGATAGCAATAAGATTAAATGCAAATGGAGATTTTTGCTGCTTTTCAGAAGTTTCTTCAGAAGACCCAAGTCTTTTCTGCTAACCAAGCTGCATTTATTTGATAAAAAAAATACAGTAAATTATGAAATATTATTACAATTTCAAATAACTGTTTTCTAAGTGAATATATGTTAAAATGTAATTTATTCCTGTGATCAAAGCTGAATTTTCAGCATCATTACTCCAGTCTTCAGTGTCACATGATCCTTCAGAAATCATTCTAATACTCTGATAATACCTAATGGATAGAGAGTCGGACTTGTAACCCAAAGGTCGCGGGTTCGAGTCTCAGGTCCGGCAGGAATTGTCGGTGGGGGGAGTGAATTACCAGCGCTCTCTCCTCCTTCAATACCACGACTGAGGTGAAACCCTTGAGCAAGGCACCGAACCCCCCACCGGCTCCCCGGGTGCCGCAGCATTGGCTGCCCACTGCTCCGGGTGTGTGCTCACGGTGTGTGTGTGTTCACTACTGTGTGTGTGCACTTGGATGGGTTAAATGCAGAGCACGACTTCTGAGTATGGGTCACCATACTTGGCCACACGTCCCTTCACTTCACTTCACTTCACTTCACTTCACTTCACTTCACTTATTTGCTGCTCAAGAAACATTTCTGATTATTATCAATGTTGAAAACAGTTGAAAACTTATTTCAAAGGCATAAAAAATCATAATTATTCCAAGCTTTTGACCGTAGTGTAACTAAAACAAAACTGAAACATCCATTTAAGCAATAACTGAGAAATAATACTGGCACCAACATAAAATCTAGTTGGAACAGATGTTCTCCTGTTCAGTAGTTCTTCCCTCTGAGGGTGATTGGTATTAGAAATATTTAAAGATTGTATTCTGATCTGCAGAAAGTCTGTCTAATGATGTTGACTTCATGTAACATAGCTCGTTACAGCATTTCTGAGGTTTGTTGGGTTTGTCTTCACATTTCCGCTGTAGATGAACAGCGTTCCTGCGCACGAGCTCAATCTACACTCTAAAAGATGCTGGCTTATTTTTTTTTCCCAACCGCTGATTTGAGCTTGTTGGGTCGTATGTTGGGTAGTTTTTCTGTTACCCAGCCGTTGGGTTAGTGGTTCGTTCAACCTCACTGACAGCAGAAACTACCCCACCCCCCTCTCCCCCGACCAAACGACCCAGCTGCTGATTACACTTCAATTAAAGTGTTACTTTTAAAATGTCACACTTTTCATTTCTAAAATGCTTGTTAAATGAGTTTAAATGTTTGG
The DNA here is from genome assembly GCA_039654775.1 of Spinibarbus caldwelli. NCBI lineage: Eukaryota > Metazoa > Chordata > Actinopteri > Cypriniformes > Cyprinidae > Spinibarbus > Spinibarbus caldwelli. The sequence continues at coordinate 2,863,255 of CM077224.1, forward strand.
AATATTGTAAACTATGCTGTATATTCATTGAAATTCATTGTATTCTTGCTGTATTCTGTTTGTGATTTCTAATTTCCAACCCAGTCATTTTAGTAATTTTTAAACAATAGTTGAATCTATGTATCCATCATCTGTCTATCCATCCATCCATCCATCCATCCATCCATCCATCCATCCGTCCGTCCGTCCATCCATCCATCCATCCGTCCGTCCATCCGTCCGTCCATCCGTCCGTCCATCCATCCATCCGTCCATCCATCCGTCCGTCCGTCCATCCATCCATCCATCCATCCATCCATCCATCCATCTGTTCGTCCATCCATCCATCCATTCATCCATCCATCCATCCATCCATCCATCTGTTCATCCATCATCCATCCATCCATCCATCCTTCCATCCATCCATCCATCCATCCATCCATATATCTGTTCATCTATCCATCCATCCTTCCTCTATCAATCCATCCATTCAATCCATCTATCTTCTAACTGCCTATCAAACCGTCCTTCTATCTATCTATCTATCTATCTATCTATCTATCTATCTATCTATCTATCTATCTATCTATCTATCTTGTCTATGCACTAACAGCAGAAGATGATGTGACAAGAGAAAAACACACACTGTTTTGAAAGTCTTAGCTCAAGACTTTAGATGTGTTAACATGAGACTAGTGAGTTTAGTCCATTTGCTAAACAAGTAAACTAGATATATACAGTTAGAATGATAGATTCCACTAAGTGCTTTTGTGCTGGTCATTTTGCATGTCTGTCTTTTCTTTGGGCCGGCGGTTCATAGTTGATTTGTAACAGAGCAAGTAAAGACTTTTGAATGCATTTAGAGAGTGTACAACTTTGATTGCATCTGTTTCCACATGAGTTCACCTCTGATGGTCAAACTCGTCGATCTGGTTCTGTCACTGGTGCATGACACAAAAAAAGTCTGCTTTTATTGTGTCAGACTAACTTTGATTCTTTTCAGTAATGCTCTGTATTTTGTTTCACTTTTATGTGTGTCTATATATAATCTAAGTTCACTGGTTGGATGACGATGTAAAATGGCATTTCCTGCCATATTATTACTGTAATTCATTGACAGTAAGGTGTGTTAAAGCAAACACATGCTATTTTTATTCTTCATGTCTGTGTCATTCAGTAATAATTATTGGTTGCATTTGAATTAGAATTTACCTGCATTTTTTGCATGTAAAACTTTACCAACTTTTTTTAAACTTAGTTTTATTTAAAATTAAGGAGAGGAAAGCAATAAAGTAAAGTGCAGTAGTAAAATAAAGTGCAATATCTAATCCTCTCTTAAATATACAAGAGACAAACTTGTGTACTGAAAATCCAAATGTCATGTTCAGTAGACTTTTCCTAAGTTTTAAAGCTAAAGAAACAAAAATTATAAATTTGCTTCTTTGAAATACTAATGTAGTGATCTAATTTAAAGTAGGATTTTCGTTGTCTGATACTAATAGAGCAGACTGACTAATAATAATTAAAAGAAATAATACTTTTATTCATCAATGATGCAGTAAATTGATTAAAATTGGCAGTAACAATGTGTAACAAAAATGTTACAAAAGATTTCTATTTCAAATAAATTCTATTCTTTTTTAACTGTCTATTCAAAAGAATGCTGAAAAATAAAATGTATCACAGTTTCCACAAAAATATGAAGCAGCACAACTGTTTTCAACTTTGATAGTAATCATGTTTCTGAGCAGCAAATCAGCATATTAGAATGATTTCTGAAGGATCATGTGACACTGAAGACTGGAGTAATGATGCTGAAAATTCAGCTTTGATCACAGAAATGACATTTTACAATATAACATTTCATAATATTTCTACCTTTTTTTCTGTATTTTTCTGTACTTGGTGAGCAGAAGAGACTTCTTTCAGAAATGTTTTAAAAAATTTAAACGGTAGAGTACATATTTTAAAAAAATGACATGTTTACTATTTCAGTATTTTCAGATTGTGCAAAAAAAAATGGAAAATGCTTAGTATACTAAAAAATAATTTAAATTTTCACTCTGAAATTTTGAAGTAGAAAAACTGAAATAGTATTTTATTGTAAAACATACTACAATAAAAAATGACAGTATATTTATTGGCTTTTGGGAGGTTTTGGACGCTACACAAATTTCCAGTCAACAGATAAATCAACTTGGCCGATATATCGGTTTATCTGTGTGTTTGTGCTTGTACCTCTTCTCTAAAACTCTTCTTTTCTTGTCTATTTCAGTCGTTCCCAACAGTCTGATTGTGGCTCCTAATGCCCTAAACCCTGTGGTTCACGAGGGTGGATCCATTAGACTCCTGTGCAACGTCTCCCGCAACTTCATGGAGGGAATTTACCTGTCTCTTACCTGGTCAGTCAAGAAGGGCTCATCTCTGCTAGAGGACCTGCTGACCTTTGGTCCAGATTTGGGTGTGACGGTTGGCGACGACTACACGCTGCGCTACACAGATGGTGGGATGCGGCTAGAAATGGGAAACGGCGTCTCGCACAGTCTCGTGCTCTCCGGAGTGATGCCGGCTGATCAGGGCATGTACGTGTGCACGGCCAGATTGTGGACAAGAGAGCAGGGGGCCTGGAACCGCATTCAGGAGAAGACCATGGAGATGGGAGAAGTGACTGTCACCCCTACAGGTTAGTAACTCTCTAGAACAACACGATAAAAATAGCCCATAGCACAACAGAATAAAGCCACAACACAGTGGAATTAATACAATTAAAATATATTAGTAGAAATTATGTTAGATTCACTTATGTTAATTTGCATTTTTCATATTTTCAGACATTTTTAGGAGAATTTTAGAGAAACCGTCACACTAAAATTCTTCCATTTGCATAGATAATGCATCTAGATTTTTGTATTTTAGTATTATTTTTATACTATTTATAGTATTAATTCAGATTTTTGAATCGGCTACTATTTTTTATATTTTCAGTTTTCACCGTAGTTTGTGCTTTTGTAATTTTGTTAGTTTTTAATTATGTAAATTAAATTTTGCATTCAATTAAATGATAAATTTCATTAGTTTGTGTAAATTTAATTATGCATTCAATTACATTATAAATAAATATTTGTGTATATTATGCAAATTAAATTATGGTTTGAATTAAATTATAAAATATTCGTTTTTTTAATTGTACATGCAATAAAATGAAATGATGAATTATAATGGTTTTTGCTTTTAAATTGTGTAAATTAAATAATGCATTCATTGAAATGAAATCATTATTTTTTTTTTTTAAATAATGTAATAATAATCAAATTAAATTATAAATGATATTAGTTTGTTTTAAAAGGTTACTCCACCCCAAAATGAAAATTTTGTCATTAATCACTTACCCCCATGTCGTTCCAAACCCGTAAAAGCTTCGTTCGTCTTCAGAACACAATTTAAGATATTTTAGATGAAAACTGGGAGGCTTGTGACTGTTTCATTGACTGCCAAGTAAATAACACTGTCAAGGCCCAGAAAAGTATGAAAGACATCGTCAAAATAGTCCATCTGCCATCAGTGGTTCAATCTGAATATTATGAAGTGACGAGAATACTTTTTGTATGCAAAGAAAATAAAAATTACGACTTTTATCTCCTTGCTACGTTTCTGGACCTTGATCGTGTAAGGACACTTGCTGTCTATGGAGGGTCAGTGAGCTCTCAGATTCCATCAAAAATATCTTAATTTGTGTTCCGAAGATGAACTGAGGTCTTACAGGTTTGGAACGACATGAGGGTGAGTAATGGATGACAGAATTTTCATTTTTGGGTGAACTATCCCTTTAAGTTATTATAGCATTATAGCATTATATTGTTTTTTAAATTACGTAAATTATGCACGCGGTGAAATTAAATGATGAATTACAAATTATATTCGTTTTTTTTATTATTTTTGTAAATGAATTAAAATATCCATTCAATGAATTTAAATTACAAATTTTATAGTATTTTTTAAATTATATAAATTAAAAAATATATTTTACATTAAATGAAATGAAATTATATTAGTTTTTCATTATGCATTCAGTGAAATTAAATTATGAATTTTAAATTGATTATTTTTTATTATGTAAATAAAATTATGCATTAAATGTAATTTAAATTATGTACAAAAAAGTATGCATTTTATACATTCTTTCTTGCTAAACTCTTGAAAAGCAAACATCAATTAAAGGAAAAGTGAATCTATTGAAAATTCTGACATGCACATTTTTGAGTGAGCGATTCCTTTAATTCTCTTCCATTATGGCTTTATACTGTGGTGTATTTGCTTAATATTGTCAGTTTTATCAGTTTAGTTGTGTTGTGCCCTCCTGGGAAACTGTCATGATGCCATGAAATAATCTGATTTGATTGGATAAAAGTACTTACGATGAATCAATATTATGCAATTCGCTCGGATGATCTTTAAACAACAATTCTGATCAAATGAATAAATAAGTTTCATTTAGAGAAAAAAGAGAATGGAAGAGATTTTATTATGGTTGTGTAAGTCATGCAGCGCCTCCCTCGAGACCTTCAGACTTTTCTCACAAACCAGGCTGTTTGAATTCTCGTTGCTAGTGAAATTCCTGCCTGGTTACCATATATACTGTCAATGTTACTACAGAGTTTTAATTAAAATTGGGAAGACTGCGGGTGTCTGGAGAACCATCCAGCAGACATTACACAAACACAAACTCTCAGAGTCTTTATGTTGTTTGAGATTGTAACTAGAAGATGTTAAGAGAATATAAAGCACAGAAGCAGTCTGTGTCGTCTAAACGTGATGTGCTGAATATCACCGATCCCCAGGAGAAACAATGGAGAGTTTGCTTTGAGAAATTAAAGGAATAGTTCAACCGTAAATGACAATTCAGGCATCATTTACTTGTCATTTACATGTTATGGCAAACCTGGATAAGTAGTTTTTTTTTTTTTTTCTGTGGAAAACAAAAGGAGAAATTCAGCAGAAATTCAGAAGAGCATGCTGCTCTTTTCCATATAATAAAAGTATATTTATTATTTTATTTATAATTTTATGTATTTATATTTATAATTCTGTTATGTGCTTTTACTATTTTTATACTATCATAGTATTTATAAATATTTTAAATTAGCTTTTATTTTTATACTTTGCATTTTAATTTTAGTGCAAGTTTTAGTAATTTTATCATGTGCTTTTATTGTTCATACTATTATAGTATTTATTCATATTTTAAATTAGCTTTTATTTTTTTTTCTCTTCAGTTTCCATTTAAATTTTACTTTAAGTTTTAGTAATTTTATTTTCTTTTGTAATTGTTATTATTTTTTTAGCTTTGTTTTTATTTCAGTTTTAGTTTTAGTAATTTTAGTAACATTTTATTTCAATAAGTTGCCAAGGCTGTATTTAATCTACTATTTGTATTATATTTGATTTCAGGTTTAATTCAATGAATGAAAATAATTTTTAGTAGTTTTAGTGGTTTGGAACAACATGAGGTTGCAAATGCGTCGCTGTTACTCTTACTGTATGTGTTTATTTAGTTTGCATCATTAAGATCTGACTTATTTCAGTTCCATCTCTAATACTAACATATTTTCTGTTTCTCTTTCTCTTGAAATCATCAGCGAGCTCCTTCAGCGTCCAGGTTCAGGACGACAGCACATTGTCCACCGGAGAGACGCTGCTCCTCACCTGCTCGGTTTCTGCCAAAGCCTCAGTGGATCTGGAGGTGGCGTGGCTGATGAACGGCATGCGTGTTCTGGCCCGTCTGAGTCGTGATGGCGTGCTGACCAACGCGTCTGATGCGGTGGATGTGAGGCGGCTGGGAAAGTGGGATTTCCAGCTCAAGGTTCACGGCGTGGAGCTGTCTGACGCGGGACTCTACGCGTGTAAAGCAAGTGCGTGGGTTCAGCACGACGGTGGACGATGGTACCGGGCCACAGAGAAGATTTCGGACCCCGTACGCATTCACGTTATTAAACAAAGTAAGTACGTTGCTTAATTTTCATACTTGTTTCTGAAGTATCATTCACAATATCATGACTCTTAACATAAACACCACGCAGCATCTCACGTTTTGTGGCAAAGTGTGACATTTCGAGAAAATGCCATCTGAAGCTCTTTACAGCTGCATATAAATGCATTCTGCTTCCCTCATCCATAAAATATTAATTTGATTTGATTATTTGGTATTTAAATTACATTAAAAGCATGATATGCCATTTATATTAGTGCACTGGAAAATATCTTTCAAGCCATGGCCTTGGGTTTTCTATTAGAAGATGATTCACAGATCACGTTTTATCAGACTAATGTGGATGAGACATCTTTTAGTATCAGTTAAGGCTGGACAATGTAGCTAAAATAATCATTTTTATGCTGCATATATCTCTATATTTATGTATTCACTCTAAAATGACTTAAAACTGTAAATGAAACTGTAACTAAATTCAAGGAACTATTTAGTTATTGCTGGCAATTTATATATTTATTTAATAACTAAACAGTAAATTAAGTAGATTAAAAATAGTAGCTTAAAAATAATCAAGGCATATTTTCACACGTTTTTACTAAATGAACACAAATAATTTTCATTTACACTGTAGTTTAAATTTTTTTAAAACATAAATTAATACTTTTTATTCAGCAAAAATGCATTAAATTGATCAAAAGTTACAGTGAAGACATGTATAATGTTACAAAAGATTTCTATTTCAAATAAATGCTGTTCTTTTGAAGTTTCTATTCATCAGAGAATCCAGAAAAATAAAATGTATCACAGTTTCCACAAAAATATTGGGCAGCACAACTGTTTTCAGCATTGATAATAATCAGAAATGTTTCTTGAGCAGCAAATCAGCATATTAGAATGATTTCTGAAGGATCATGTGACACTGGAGTAATAATGCTAAAAATTTTGCTTTGATCACAGAAATAAATTATATTTTAACAAATATTCACATAGAAAACAGCTATTTTGAATTGTAAAAATATTACATGATATTACTGATTTTATTGAAATTTTTATCGAATAAATGTAGCCTTGGTGAGCAGAAGAGAATTATTTCAAAAACATTTTACCAATATGAAAACAATACAGAGACATATTTCCATACATATATTATATTTAAAAGCTTTAAGTATAAAAAGCCTTGTGGGAACCTGCAAACTTTGCTGAATCAGTTTTAATGATTCACTCAAACGGACAGTTTGAAATGATTCATGGAAATTAATCATAAGAGTTTTTATGTCACCCGTTAAATGATCACAAATATTTGTGACTATTCAAAATATCGTTCAGGCCTTAGAACCGTAAGTGTAAAACCACAGATAAAATCAAGCATGCATGCTAGACTAAGCATGTTATTTTACCGGCACTACCAGACTGGTTAGTTCTTAACCCGTCCATCAATGTAAGTTGTCTAGGAGTGAAAGTAGAAAGGTTGCATTTGTTAGGTTTGCGGTCTGTTTGTAATAGTTCAGCTCTTTCGTGTTAATAAGCAAGCTTCAGGCATGAGATGCTTGTGTTCGCGTCATGTTTCTGAAGATCCGCTCTGTCACCGGCTAATGCATGAAGGCTGTGGGTGGTCTTCCTGATGGAGGACTGCTGTAGATTTACAGGCCAAAAGCCCGTTGCTCATGTTAGAAGTCAGCGTAAGTGGTTTGGGATCTCGTTGTCAGCGTGATTCACAGGGAAGAGCTTCAACCTGTTTATTCTGTGAGGAACTACAGAGAAAGAGAAGGCGTCACTCACCTTTAAAGGCAAACTCTGGTGTTGTTTACTCATCTCAATGAGTCTGAAATGTGTAGGATTTTGTTTCAGCTCCAAAAATACAGAAAACAACATAAAACTGGCTCATACGACTGGTTCAATGACATCAAACTTGTTTTGTTTGGTTGTGCACATTGTTTGAGGACTAGACAGAAAATGAAGTCATTATTCACTACAAACCTTCCATCTAACAACTCTTAAATAGCAAGATTTGCAGTGCCAGGTTTGAGATTAATAGGTTTCTATATACATTTTGGATGCTTGTTTGTAAAACAGATAGCTTTATGTTAACTAAAGATAAAATTATTAAAAACATTTTTGTTAATTGAAATAAAGCTGAATGAAATATAAGTATTGTATGGAAAAACTTAAACTAAATGAAAATTTGAAATAATGCCTTGAAACTAAGTGAAATAAGTTTAAGTTGAAGCATTAAAAAAATAAAAAATAAAATAATGAAACTAAACTGAAATAAAGCTAAAACGGAAATAAAACTAATTGAATAATATAATATAATATAATATAATATAATATAATATAATATAATATAATATAACATAATATAATATTTAATGGAGACTCGAGAAATATTGCCTTTGCACTTACTGAAATAAATTAAGTTTAATATAAAGTGCAATAATTACTAAAACTGAAATTCAAATTAAGATAAATAGAAACTGTAAAAAAAAAAATACTAGTAAAAATGGCGAAAGCACATAACAAAATTACTAGCACTTAAATATAAATGAAAATGAGAAATTTTGCATTGACAAATAACTGGAAAAAAGTTTTAAAAGTGAATCAAGTCAATAAAGAAATATTGAAAAAATACACAGCAAAATTAACGAAAAATGAAATGAAAACTGAAATGAAAAATAAAAAATAAAACCTAATTCAAAATATGAATGATACTGTAATAATTTAAAAATAATAAAAATAAAAAATAATTAATGAATTTAAATAAATAAAAATAAATTTAAAATAACAATTTATGTCAGATTTCCTATGTAATCTAGTGTCACACTGTTTTCTGACAAACTGTTTTCTATTGTCCTCATTTGTAAATTGCTTTGGATTTAAATGATTAAATGTAAATGTAACAGGATGAAGAAGTGCACAGATCAAATGTTGTTTATTTCCTTGCTGTCCAAGCATTTTCCTTTAGTGCAAGGAAAGAGACAAGCGTCCTTTTTCAGATTTCCTACAGAAAAAAAGCCGCGTTTGGGATGGCATACGGAGTTTCAATATTTAATGCAGGAAATTCCCACCAGCACTGTAGACCAACAACTTTCTGAACCATAAAAAAAGATTCAGAAAACATCACGTATTGTCTGTGACTTCCTGAAGTGGCCTGGGTCGGGGTTTCAAGGCCAGATGTGACGATAAACATCTTTTTTAATATACATCTGGAAACTAAAAGGTCTTTAGACTCTCTAGAGCACAACAGCAGGTTTTCACAAGTTAAAATCTATAAAGAAGATTCGCAGGACTCTTGACTTTGGCGGACTGCATTGAAATAATAATTTGAAGAGCATGAGTTTTTGCTGGTGGAGGTTTGTTTGTAAAACTAGAGCCAATGAAGACATTGAGTCTGTGTGGTACAGTAAATCGACACCCACTCACTCACATACTTACACAACCTCTTTAACCTGCGTTAATTGAAAGTTATTATTGGTTTCCAGTATCCTAGCACCACCCCACTGCGCTCTACAGTCACGTCACTTAACGTTAAAGAGAATCTCGTCATGTTAGAGCCACTTTCGTTTCCACTGAACAGCCTTGAACGTTTTGGCTCTCGATCATTAAACGCGGTTTCAGGAAACAGGTTTCTCCTGCAGAAAAACACCTGACCTGTGCAACTGCTAATGTCTGAACTTGAGAACGTGTATTCGTATGGGACGCCGAAAATTATTGTTTTTTCCTCCTTTGTTTTCTCACTTCCTTCGCTTTGGATGCTTTGAGACGCTCCTGATCCAAATCTGTTCAAAACGTAGGCAGCATCATTATGCTGATGGAACTTTTCCCTCAAACTGGGAGCATCACATATACACTACTGTTCAAAGTTATGTAATGTTTTTTATAAGAAATATCTTATACTCACCACATGCTTATTATAGTTAGGAAGCATTTTTGTTACTTGAAATAAAATAAACATTATATAAATAACAAAATAAAAACTAAAATAATGAAACTAAACTGAAATAAAGCTAAAACGGAAATAAAACTATATTGAAAATATAATATAATATAGTATTTAATGGAAACACAAGAAATATTGCCTTTGCACTAACTGAAATAAATTAAGTTTAATATAAAGTACAATAATTACTAAAACTGAAATTAAAATTAAGATAAATAGAAACTAAAAAAAATACTAGTAAAAATGGCGAAAGCACATAAAATTACTAGCACTTAAAAACATAAATGAAAATGAGAAATTTTGCATTGACAAATAACTGGAAAAAAGTTTTAAAAATGAATCAAGTCAATAAAGAAACTATTGATTGGCAATTAGTAAAAAAGAAAAAAAAGAAAAAAAGAATTTTATATATATATATATATATATATATATATATATATATATATATATATATATATATATATATTTCGTTTAGTTTAACTTCAAGTGCTAAAAACTAAATAAATGAACTAAATAAACTACAGCTAATAAATAAAAATTAATAAAAAACTATAGAAATATTTTTTAAATGACAAAAATGTAACTAAAATTAAACTGAAACAGAAAATAAATATAAAAATAAAATCTAATTCAAAATTAACATAATTATTAAAGACTATAAAATTATATCAATGATACTAACATAACACTTGCTCACCAAGACTGCGTTTATTTGATTAGAAATACAGTAATATCAGTAAAATTGTGAGATATTACAATTTAAAATAACACTTTCTATGTAAATATCTGTTAAAATGTAATTCATTGCTGTGATCAAGTCTTCAGTGTCACATGATCCTTCAGAAATCATTCTAATATGGTGATTTGCTGCTCAAGAAACATTTCTGATTATTTTCAGTGTTAAAAACAGTTGTGCTGCCCAATATTTTTGTGGAAACCGTGATGCAATTTATTTTTCAGGAATCTTTGATGAATAAAAAGTTCAAAAGAACAGCATTTATTTGAAATGGAAAACTTTGTAACATTATAAATGTCTTTACTTTCACTTTTGATCAGCTGAATGCGTCCTTAATGAATAAAAATATGAATTTCTTTATAAATGACTAAACTAATTGAGACAATTTACACCTCAGCAGAACAGACAATGAGTGCATTTCCTAGTATGAAATATCTGTTCCTCAGCTTTTCACGTTTGTATAAACAAACTCCTGCCAACATTCTCCCAATGACTCAGATGTCGCTCGTGTTTATTTGTCTTGCTGTGATTGCTTTTATAATTCAATCTCATCATTGAGCTCTTTAATACACGGTGATCCAGATGACTTTAGTTCTGCCCTGTGTGTGTGTGGCTTGATTATTTGTGACTTGTTTTTGCGCTGGAAGATCAAAGTCTGCGCCGGCGGTGTCTTGAGGTGTTGATGATGAAGTCGTGTTGGAGGCGGTGCGTCTCTTATCGTGGTTTTTTGATAAGCGCTGTAAATAGTCTTGCACACTTTGTATGGAGTAATTTGCTCCGTTATCAGCCGGTTTTGAAGAATGTGGGTTTGCTGTCGTCTGCGCAGCGCTCAATCAAAGCAGTGAAGTGCACTAACATCACGCTGGCATACTGTAGCGCCTGAACCCATGCCATATGCTCCGAGATCGTATGAAGCAAGGCCGGCTCAATTGTTAGGGAAACAGCTGAAGATTTCAGTAGCTGTTTTTCATCTTGTCATGCACTGATGGATGATTTGTGCTGCTCAAACTCATTAGTGTTAATGATTTTAAGACCCGGTGAGCCCAGCAACCAAAAACCATGTTAATTCTGTATAGTCTCTATAGTATCATGTTTGGCCTGTTTGTTGTATCGTTGTGTACATATAGCATATCAGGAGTCTCTTGGATTACATTTTTTTATTTATTTACATTTTTCTAGTTTTATTTAGTTTTTCCTTTTATTTTATAATTTATATAATAAATATATTTGTTTAATTTTTATTTAATTAATCTTGATGATTTTTAAAATATTTTTAAAAATGTTTTCATCTCCTTAAAGAAGAGTTTCTCTATTCTGTTCTAATTTCTAAAGAAGGGATTTCTTTAGTCAATTCTATTCTACTCTGATTAATAAAATTATCATCATTTGTGAATGTTTTGCTTTATTAAATGATTCTTCGTTATCTATTTTATTCATATTTTTAAATATAATTTGAATAATTATTATATTAGATTTTTTTCCTGTTTAAAATTAATATCCTATTGGTAATGTTTTCTTTAGTATTTTTATTGTTACTCATAAAATATTTTTTTTTATTTTATATTTTTGATTTATTCTTAATTCTAAATTATTTATTTGCATATTCTTATTTCTAAATTTATATTTTGATTGATTGCTCTATTTGATTCATTATTATATTTTATTTAAAATTATTATTATAATTTTAGTGTTTTTTTAGTTATTTGTTAATCTGATTCATAAAATTAATTACTTAAAAGTAATTACAATTTTTTGTTGAATATTTTAGTTTATTAAATGATTTCCTATTTTATTCTATTTTATTTGTAATGTATTTTCTGATCAACTGTTCTTTTGTATTTTATGAAATTATTATTCTACTTTAAGTGTTTTTTGCCAGTTTATTCTATTGTGATAATAATAAAGTTATTTTGATTATTGAATCTTTTAATTTATTAAATTAATATCTATTTTATTCTGATTTCTAAATTTGTATTTTTATTAATTATTCTATTTAATTATTCTGTTCTCTTTTTAGTAATTATTATTTTATTATTCTAATTATTATTTTAATTCAATTAAGAAATATGTATTATTATTATTATATGTGATATTTTTTATTAAATTATTTTGTATTTCGTTCTGATTTCTGAACTTTCATTCTGATTTTTGTTCTTACTGATTTTTATAACATTTAATTATTTTAATTGTTTATAAGTGATTTTTTTTCAGTTCTGTTTTATTCTGATTATTCTAGTCTGTACAGATTTATAGTTATGTTCTAATTTACTGTATTAAGTAATATTCCATTCTATTCTATTGTCAGTATATGAGAGATTATCTGGTGTCATTCAGCATCTTAGTGTTGATTTCCATTGTTTAGTGCTGATGTAAAAAGAGTGTGATCAGGTGACCTGTAATCTAAACTCACCTTTCGCTGCATCAGCCTCTCTGTATTTAATTACCAAATAAACCAAACAGACGAGGACTGATCTGTTGCTCCAGCCTGATAACATACAAGCGCTCCAGCTCATTCTCTGCACAGCTGTGCAGCAAACTAAAGAAAGCATGAGAGAATGAAACAGAGGGAAGAAGACGGAGCACAAAGAGATAAAGTCTGATCGTGTGGAGTGAATGTGTGCAGTGGAGAGGCTCTTGTTTAAGCTGATTGACAGTCACTCTCTCGGGCCCTTATTCCGTTCCCAGGACACTCGGTTCCCGTCCATAGAGACCGGCTTTAGAGCTCCTGTGGGACATTCATCTCATCGGCTCTGTTTGTCCGGGTAAAGAAACACACTGTCGACCTGCTCTCGTCCTGTCTCTATTTATCTTTCCTTAACTAGAACTCTCTCTGGCTTGCTAACTGTCTGCTTTTCCTCACTCCATCCCAAAAAGTCGCATAACCAAACTGTGCTCAGAATAATGAAGGTCTTCTGCAGGAGGAACAAACTAAGTAACTAACTTTTAAAAGTAATTAGCTAACTGGGAAAAGTAGTCGCCCCTCTTGGAAAAAAAAAGAAAAAAAGAAAAAAAGAAATATTAAGCCAGTTTTAACCAGTGTTATTTTAGTATTATCTATATTCTATACTATAATTATATTATATTATAATTATTTATAGTGGTATTATATAAGTATTTATTTATATTTTAAATTGGCTTTTATTTTTATATTTTCAGTTTTCATTGTAACTTTAATTTTAGTAATTTTGTTGTGTTTTTGTCTTTTTTTTGGGTAGGGTTGGATTTTTTATTATTATTATTATGTCTATATAGCTTTAATTATTATTTCAGTTTTAGTTTTATTTTAGTACATCAAGTAAATTAAAAATCAAACAACTAGTTGAAATAATAAAAGTGTAAGTGTTTTATTGTTTACATTATTCCAGTTATTTTTTTTCTTTTGTAATTTGAATATTATTTTAACATAATAATTAATTTTATTAATATTATTTATTATTATTATTATTATTATTATTATTATTACTAACAATATTATTTATATATTATATTGTTTAGCTTTTAAACTTTCTATAGTTATTTTTATTTCAGTTTTCGTAATTTTAGTACTTCAACTTAAAGCTATTTCAGTTAGTTTCCAAAGCAACAATTATATTTTGTTTTATAAGTTTAAGTTTTTCATCTAATATTTTAATTTTAGTTTATTTCAGCTTTATCTCAATTAAAAAAAATTTTTAAATTAAATAATGACAACGTTAGTTTAAACCTTTTTTTTTTTTCTTTTTTTTTTTAAATGTACTGATGTCCATGACTACTTTTAGATGGACAATGCCAATTTTTCCTCATACAATCAGGTTAAATGGGTTAATTTTGACCTGTTATCTATTAATGTCTCAGTTGTTTCTCCTAAGCAGCAATCAAATGGAGACTTATGCTTAATTTATCTATTTTTCAGAAAAAAATATATATATATATTTTAAAAAAGACCTCAATAATGTCTCAAACTGTGCTCAGATTTGCCAAAACAACAAAGTCTGCAATTAAAAGTCAAAGATCTTAATATGAACTTAAACATTTCTCATGAAATTCTCTCTAGAGCAAATTGTGTTATTTTGAGCAATGTTTTTGGTTTCCATCAGCATTTTGGTGCCCAAAACTTGCCTTACACTGGTAACCAGCACTAAGACGGTTTTAAGGGTCATTTAAGTTTGCTCACCAACTGAACTAGGTTATCTGCCCTTTTAAAAGCACAGTTCACCCAAAAATGAAAATTGTAATTATTTACTCACCCTCCACTTGTTCCAAACCTCTATGAGTTTCTTTCTTCTTCTGAACACAGAAAATGATATTCTGAAGAATGTTGATGACCATACAGCTGATGGCAGCCATTGACTTCCATTGTATTTTTTTTTTCCATTCCATGGAAGTCAATGGCTGCCGTCAACCATTCGGTTACTAACACTCTCCAAAATATCTTCTTTTGTGTTCAGCATAAAAAAGAAACTCATATATGTTTAGAACAACATGAGGATAACAGAATTTTCATTTTTAGGTGAACTATCCCATTAAGCACCTATTTTAGGACCTTTTAGAATATTTTGTCTAAAAAATTCAACACAAGATGAGGCTATATCAGAGTCAACAAGATGTCAAGTGAATGAACCCTTGATGCATATGAAGAATGTCGGTGTATTATTCAACTAATAAGTGGGAGGGGCTTATCGAACAGGAAGTGATGCGGATGAGAGCCACAAAGCGCAGATGGTCCCCGTGACTCAGTCGGCGTGACGTCCAAAAACTTAACGCAAAACGCACCAGCACATGTGAGGCTCAAGTCAGTTGTGTTTGTGAGTGAGCGTCTGGATGATTTTCATTAGTCCTGCTCCTCTCTCATGTGTTTTTTCCGAGCTATTTACGTTCTGAGAGTATTTGGAGGTTGTTTGTGGGAGAACGGCATTTTCTTTGGCACACTGTAAGTCTTTGTGTGTCTCTAGTACTGCTCACCCATGCATGAAGGTCCCAGCTGTATAGGAAGCGACGCAGGGAGTCGTTCACTGCCCACCGGGCACGCAGCCCAGAAACACTTGACACTGGTGAGCCGAGAGCCTGGAAACAGGGTCAGCGCGCACCTTTAATGAGTGTGTGATTGTGCACATGAACCGATGTTTGGAGGACTGGGAGGAACACTTATACTGTCTCACATCTCTAAGACCTTTAAAATTTATTTTTGGTAGCGAAGAATCAGTTGTCATCATGAATTATCCAGCTTTCTTTTGTTCAACAAACATGGGCTGAGTCACTTTGGCTTCTTTCCACTTTCCTCTTGTTTTGTGTGATTTGATTTGTTATAGTTTTGTTTGTGTTTTTTGGTTTGTTTTGCTTTTTGTTTTTTGTGATTTGTTTTGTTAGGGCTTTTATTTTTGTTTTTGTTTGTTTTATGCTTTACCTTTTTGTTTTGTGTGATTTTCTAGGGATTTTTGTTTTTTTGTGTGTGTTTTGTTATTATTTGTTTTGATTTTTACTTTTGTTTTGTGTGTTTTGTTTTGTTAGGGATTTTTTTGTTTTGTTTTGTGTATTTGTTTTATATTTTAGCATTTTGTTTTGTGTGATTTGTTTTGTTAGGGCTTTTTGTTTTCTTTTGTATTTTGTTTTTATTTGTTTTGATTTTTAGCTTTTTTATGTGTGTGTGTGTGTGTGTGTGTGTGTGTGTGTGTGTGTGTGTGTGTGATTTGTTTTGTTAGGGCTTTTAAGTTTAGCTTTTTATGTTTTAGTTTTTTTTCTAGCTTTTTCACTTTTTTTGCTTTGTGTGACTTATTAGGGCTTTTTATTTTTATATGTGTGTTTTGCTTTATTTTATTTTTTTGTTTTTTTTGTTTTGTGTGATTTGTTGTTGTTTGTTTGTTTGTTTTTTATTTTTGTTTTGTGTAATTTTTAAGTAGTTTGTTTTCCTTTTTAGCGTTTTTGCATGTTTTGCTTTTTAGTGATTAATTAGGGCTTTTTATTTTAGTTTGTTTATGACCTTTTTTTTTTTGCTTTTCATCTTTTTTGTTATTTTTGTTAAGGCTTTTTGTTTTGTTTGGTGTGGGGGTTTTTTTCAGCTTTTTTGTTTTTAATTTTTAATTTTAGTTTTGTTTTGTCTGGTTGCCCTTTCTTTGCTTTTTGTTTTGTGTGTTTTGATTTTGCTTTGTTTTGCTTAATTTTTTTGTCATATTTGTTAATTTGTTAATGTTTTGTTTTTTGTTTTGCTTTTTAGATTTTTTTAGGTTTTGTTTTGTCAGGGCCTTCTTAGTTTTTTGTGTGTGTTTTGTCTTTGTTTTGCTTTGTTTTTCTTTTTAACTTTTTGTTTTGTTACATATTTTTAGGTTTGTTTTAATATTGTTTGTTTTATTTTGTTCAGAACTTTGCTTAGATTTTTGTTTTGTGAGTTTTGATGTTTGTTTATTTTATTTTTCCTCAACAAATATGGTTCCAGTTGTTTTGCCAGTCAAAAATGGGCTTGAATGTTGACTTCTAATTATGAAAATGACTAAAATGAGAACACAATGTGGACACAAAACTTCAGTTAAATAGTGCTACAGAACAAAACTTGAATTAATACCCTAAAACGCACAGCATTTCTAAAAAATGAAAAAAAAAAAAAAAATAGCTTATTTATTCATTCCTTATTTGTGTTTTTTATTTTTTCTGAAATAGATGTGCAACACAAAAATGTAGTTTAACTTTGACTATTTTTTCTTTCTCTCTCAGATCCAGACTACACTGTTGTTCTGAGCTCATCTGTGAACGCAAAGTTCTCCGGTGACCCGACGGAGCTGGAATGCAAAGTCACGAACGTGTCAAACCTTCGTAGCGGGCGGCTGGGAGTGTCGTGGCTGTACAGAGACGTTCAGCCCGGTGACGTCCCGGTACCTGCTCACACCATCGCCTCACTGGATGAGGACGGGAACCTTGTGCCAGGCAAGACTTACAAGAGCCGTGTGGAGGCGGGGCTTATTACAGTGACACGAACAGAACCTTACGTGTTCAAGCTCCGCCTCCTTCGCACGACAGACGCCGACGCCGGTGAATACACGTGTGCTGTAACTGCATGGGTACCGTCTCGACATGGGACCTGGAAAAAGGTTGCCGAGCATGTAACCCCAGCGCTGAAAGTCAGCTTTGCTAACAAGCGTAAGTGTGCATCCATTTGGATGGTTTTGTATGTTTTTTATGGTTAGTTTATTGTTTATTTTATATTATTGTGTTTGTTGTATCATTGAATTATATTGTTTGTCAGTATTTAATGTTTATTTTGCTTGTACAAATATTTTATTTTATTTTATTTTATTTTATTTTATTTTATTTTATTTTATTTTATCAATATAAACTATATTTTATTCCAAAATCCAAAGGACAAAAGTGAATCAAATAATATCATGAGGTACACATATGTATGCACTTAGAAATATTTTATTTTATTTTATTTTATTATTTTTATTTAACTTTTTTATTCAAAATTATTGTTATTGTTGTTGTTGTTGTTGTTGACAATGACATGAAGAAGAACAACAACAACATTGATGTTGATGATGATGATGATGATGTTGATAGTAATAATAATAATAATGCTATTAATAATAATAGTAATAATAATAATAAAAATATTAATAATAATGCTATTAATAATAAAACAGTCATATTATTGTTGTTGTTTTTTCAAAATCAAAAGGACGAAAGTGAATCAAATCATATTGTGAGGTAGTTAAAGTATTTTGATGGTTATTTTTATTAATAATAAAAAATTATAAATAATTATTTTATTTATTTTTTATTTTATTTTGTGTTAATATTATATATATATATATATATATATATATATATATATATATATATATATATATATTGTTTGTAGCATTTTAGTTTTGTGAAAAGTTCTTTTACACACAAATGTAGTATTATTAATAATGACAGTATTAATAGTACTATATCAACCATTTTTCCACAGTCAGAAGGTCAAAAGTGAAACCAGTCGTATTGTGAGGTAGTGTAAGTATCCATTTGGATGACTACATAATCTTAGAAAGTTATTTCCCCCAAAAGAAGAAAATTACAAGACCATGCAACAAGTTTCAGCAAGACTAGTAAACTACATTTCCCTGTTTAATTTGCACTGTATGTGAAATATCAAAGGTGTCTAGTTTGTTTTAGACACCTGTGAGTACTGCAGCTCAAATGTTCACGCTTCTATTCTGGTCGGACACATGACATCTCAGCTCATTGATTTCCTGCATCATTTCTATAATTACCTAAACAGAATAACCATATGCATGGAAGCATTTGCACCGGTTGACTTCAACCAGCGCCGTCTCTGTAATGGGGAATTCTCTGTTTCATGAGGAAGTATAAATGATGTGTTTGTATTATATTCTGATGTGTTTTGTGAGCTGCTGGACTGATGCATTTCTCCACAGGGTGCAGTTTATTCTGACATGCTGAACGCTTGTGTTCAAAACTGTTGCTGCATCAAGTTACACAGCTGCAATTGCAGCTATAATGACATCTAAGAACATTTGGCATAATTTTGCCATTATCTAATATTGTGGCTCTTATATTGGGACACTTTTTTATATTCCAAGAGACTTGCCAATCCATTGTCTTATGCAGTTCAAGACCAATAACTTTCAGCGAGAAGACATGGCTCTGTGTAGCTGCATAAAAAGCAAATGCAGTGTGTTGCATTATATTTCTGCATAATATTTGGATGTCGACTATTCAGAGTTCTCAGCTATGTTTTATTTAAGTTTTAAATTTATCTTAATATTGTAGCTTAAAATTAATTAGGAGAAATAAACACAGAGACAAAGGCCTGGGTAAATGCTTGAAGCATTTATTATTGCTGTTGTTGATGTTGTTGTTATTACAACCTTACGTGTCATTATCACAAATTTTATTCCAAAAAGGAGAAATATGAAGCAAATCGTATCGTAGTGTAATTATGCATTTGGATGGTTAATCTGCTCTTCTTCTTCTTTTTTCTTTTGCTTTTTAAAAATTGTTTTAACCTTTTTTTAATATAATAATAATCATATAATCATTAGCATATCATCTTAAATGGTGATTTTATTTTTGCATTTCTTTTATTTAAACTTTTTATTTTATTGTTTGGTGAATCATTTAATTTTCTTTTGTTTTAATATTTAATGTTTATATTGCTTGCAGCAATATAATGAGGATAGCGGCTGAGATCGCATTAATATCAGTGTTATTTTAATATTACATAATACAAAATTTTAATTTATATTTTTATATTTTAATATGAATATTATATTAAATATTAAATAATACAAATAAAAATATGAAATAAATAAAAAAAACATTTTAGGTTAAATTAAAATAATAATTGTATTTATTTATTCTTTTGTAATTAAGATATGTGCTTTTAGCATTTTTATTTGTTTTTGTTATTTGTAAATATTACTGCTTGTTTAATTTGATTTATTTCAGTTTTAATTCAGTTTTTAGCTAAATTTAGATCTAGAACATATTTCACTTAGTTGCCCTAGGCAAAATTTCTAACTAATAATATAATATAATATAATATAATATAATATAATATAATATAATATAATATAATATAATATAATATAATAAAAAAAATTATTTTATTTTTTTTTGAGTCAACAAAATGTTTTTTAATAGTTTCAATTTAAGTTAACAATGATAACCCTGATTGAGATCTCTGACTTTTAATTGCAGAGCAAAAATATGTGAACATGAGCACAGTTTGAGGAGATAAACCTCATGTACATGAATTAAAGTCTCCATTTAATCTCACTGCTGTGTTAAAGACACTATTAATAGAGATGTGTTTTGTTCTCCTCATGTGTCTCCCTCAGGTCCTGTTCTCAGTGTCGCGGCCCGGCGTCTCCGTGAAGCTTTGGCTGCTGGCTCCATGTTTGAGATGAGCTGCCAGGCTCATGTCCAGAACCTCCCACCAGGATCCGCCTTCTCTATCCTCGTCTTGTCTGAGGAGGCTGTTGGGTCACCCAGCCGCAAACTGGCCTCTCTGGGCCCTGAGATGGTTCTGCAGCTGGAGGAAGACCGGGACCTGATGCTGGTGAAGACCGGGAAGAGGGAGTTCCAGTTCCGGATCCATGCAGTGCAGGTGCCCGATCGGGGCTTTTACTGGTGTGAGATGAAGGCCTGGACGAAGCATCCTGGGGAAGACTGGGTTGAGATGGCCAAGGGAGTGTCCAATAAGGTTCAGATCGATTTCATACACAAAGGTACAGAATTCAAGATATATTCGGGTGAATCTCACAAAAACATGTCCATTTCAGCCATTAAAACTTTAAGAAATTACTGTGTTTTGTGTATCATTGAATTTTATTTTGTGTTAATATTTCATGTTTTGCTTCTAGCAATTTAGGTTTGAGAAAAGTGCATTTTAAAATAAAATTATTATTATTATTATTATTATTAATAAAATACTTCTAATAATAATCCCATTATTATTGTTGTTGTTATTATTATAAGATAAAATGATTAAATTATTGTTAATAATAAAATAATAATACCAATAACAATAATACTGTTATTATTATTATTATTATTATTATTATTATTATTATTATTATTATTATGTTGTTATTATTTACAGAAAATCGAATTCAGCACATTAGAGCAGGGCAATAATGTAGTTCACATTTTGTGACGAAATAAAAAATCGGATAAGGTGTTCAGTGTTTTATTTTATTTTATTTTTTTAGATTTTGTATTGTATTTATAATATTTTATTTTATTTATTTATTTATTTATTTTGGCTTATAGTACTTTGGGCTTGAGAAAAGTACTTTTACAAATTAAAATTATTATTATTAATAATGACATTATTATTATTAATTTTATTATTATTATTATTATTATTATTATTATGACTACTGTTATTAGTAAAATTATTATTTATATCATATTTTACCCTGAAATCAAAAGGACAAAACTGAAGTAAATCATATTGTCAGGTAGTTGGCGATACCAAGCCCTGACTCTGTTTTATTTTCTTCTTTGTATGTTGTGAGACTGAAGAGCTTTTAAATGAAAGCCAGTTGTATTTGAAACAGAAAGATGAAACAAAAGTATTCATTTAAAATCTCAGTAATAAAATTAGATCAACAGATAGATCTTAAAAATTCAAATATTGGTAGTATGTATAAATTGTAGTGACGTCGCTGGTTTGTGAGCAGTATCTGTAGTTTGCCTCTCACACAGCTGGATGTTTGTAGAAATCTTCACATGAGGATAAATGTAACACTTATGAATCATTCAACAAGCTGAACGTGAGATTCTGATCTATAGGAAACAAAATGATACTGAAGAACGAGTGAATGAACTATATGTGCTTGATCACAGGGACTGTGCCAACTGCAAATGTGTGAAATCTGATAAATAAGATATCATTAAGCTTTATGCCCTATGATTCATTATGGCACATGATGTATGTATAATTAGACTAATAAACTGCAGTACTTGAATTGAAAATTATTATGTTTATTCAGCAAAGAAGCATTAAATTGATCAAAGTGACATTAAAGACTTTTATAATGCTACCAAAGATTTATATTTCAAATAAATGCTGTTCGTTTTAACTTGAAATTAAATTAAATGTATCACAGTTTCAACAAAAATATTCAGCAGCACAACTGTTTTCAACATTGATAATAATCAGAAATGTTTCTTGAGCAGCAAATCAGCACATTAGAATGATTTCTGAAGGATCATGTGACACTGAAGACTGGAGCAAAGATGCTGCAAATTCAGCTTTGATCACAGCAATACATTTACATTTTCATTTACATTTAGTCATTTAGCAGATGCTTTTATCCAAAGCGACTTACAAATGAGGACAATGGAAGCAATCAAAATCAACAAAAGAGCAATGATACACAAGCGCTATAACAAGTCTCAACATACTGTCACTTTTGATTAATTGAATGTATCCCTGTTGAAAAAAAAGCATTAATTTCCTAAAGAAAAATCATACTGAGTCCAAACTTTTCAACAGTAATGTCTTTAGAGCACTTGGAATATTGTATACAAAATATACATATACCCAAATGATATGAGCGACTTACTAAATTTACTTGAATAAATTGCATTTTAACATATATTCACATAGAAAAGAGTTATTTTAAATTGTAATAATATTTAACATTTTTTACTCTATTTTTGATCACATAAATGCAGCCTTGATGAACAGAAGAGACTTCTTCCAAAAACATGTAACAAATCTTACAGATCTTAACTTTTGAACAGTAATGTAAATAATACACATAATGCTCAATATACAGTATGCTTTAATATGTCTATCTTATAAGACTTAAATGAAGTTATTTTTGTCCTGTTTTATCATTTCTTACAAGGTCCCACGTTTGATGTGTCCATCAGTTTAGACACAGCGAGTGTTTTCCCCTGGGAAACTGTGAAGATGGAGTGTGACGTCAGTGTTAGCGGCACGTCTCCAACTACAGGCGAGTTACACGTTTCTTTCTCATCAACACACAAATGAGATAAACAACACAGATGAATGCTAATTATGAGTAACTTTACACTGCTGGTGTAAATTAATTATCAGTTTAAACATTTTAAATGTTGTAGTTTGTTTCTTTAAACATAAAGTAAATCTTGTTAGATTCATGTTTAAAATATAAGAAAAAAAACAATAAAAGATACATTATTTTCATCTTATGCAATTTTGCTTTTTAGGTAAACTGATCTTCTTTTAAAGCAATAGTTCACCAAAAACAATGAAAGTTTGCTAAAAAATTTCTTCACCCTAAAGCCATTCAAGATATGGATGAGTTTGTTTCTTCATCAGATTTGGATAAATGTAGCATTGCATCAGTGTCTCAGCAATGGATGCTCTGCAGTGAATGGGTGCCGTCAGAATGAGAGTCCAAACAGCTGATAAAAACATCACAATAATCCACACCACTCCAGTCCATTAATTAATGTCTTGAGAAGCCAAAAGCTGTGTGTTTGTAAGAAACAAACCCATCAAGACATTTTTTACATAAAATTGTTGCTTCCAGCTAAAATACGAGTCCATAATCCATAACAACGCTATGGCGTACATTAAAAACGTCTTGATGGATTTATTTCTTTTCTCTTCTCAAGATGTTAACTGATGGACTGGTTTGGTGTGGATTACTTGTGGATTATTGTGATGTTTTTATGAGCTCATTCTGACGGCACCCATTCACTGCAGAGGATCCATTGGTGAGCAAGTGATGGAATGCTACATTTCTCCAAATCTGATGAAGAAACAAACTCATCTACATTAGTTTCATTTTCATCACATATATTGATGCTAAAACAAATCAAAATGAAGCATTACAGAGAAAACATCACATTGGCAAGAGATCACATTTGAGTTCAAAACAGTTCATCTCATGCCAAATGAGTTATTTTACTAAACTCAGGTCATGAATAACTATGTTATATTATGTTTTCGCTGACTGCTGTTATCAGCCTTACTTTGTTCATTAAACACTATCAGACGACACTCATTTCTCTGCGACAGCTGAGAAAAATCATGCAAACCCTGTTCCTGAGATGTTCCACACATCAGCCAAAATCAACAGGTTCACAGCAAGACCCAGATGAGATTTGTGCAATAATAACAGATCAGCTAACAGCAGATGTGCTCGTGCCCACATGTGTTGCATCAGGATCTTTGTTCTGAAAACAAGCACTAGTGTGTGTGTATATGTGTGTATATGTGTGTGTGTGTGTGTGTGTGTGTGTGTGTGTGTGTGAGCACACCTTCAGTCCGATTTGTTGACATCTAACGGGAGTTTCTATTCTAACATTGTTCTGTAGTGTTTTATTATTCACAGACCCTAAAGATCAGGCATTTATGACTTCTTTGAGTCATTCGATATGCTTTACTGTTGATTTATCATCCATTTCCATTTTTTACTTCGTTTAGGTATGTTTATACAATGAAAGTTCATGTAATGTTCACACTGTAGGAGTAAATTTGCTGAAGTGATAATAAAAAAGTTATATATATGCATATATATATATGCATATATATATATATATATATATATATATATATATATATATATATATATATATATATATATATATATATATATATATATATAGTCTTAATTCAGACTTTTTGGCTCATGTGTGAAACAGGAGAAGAGGAGAGATTCGCTGAGAGATATATAGACAAATACAGAGAGTTTACTTTCTCCATTACAGCAAACCTGTCACTTTTTATTTTGTTTCATGTCACAGTCAGAACCCTTTATAACCATAATATGTTTGTGTGATTTTATAATGAACAAAATGATCAATAACATGCGTTAATTTTCCAACATGTTCTTTAATTGTTTTGATAAATAAGTAGTCTATGTATTGCCATGTATCACTGAAACACTATTATAGTTTATATTAATATTTTGAATTAGTTTTTATATTTTCTGTTTTCATTTTAATTTTAGTTAAAATTTTAGTAATTTTATTGCGACATTTTACCAGTTTTTTAATTTCTTACATTGATATAGGTTTTATTCATTTTAATTTCAGTTTTAGTTTATTTTAAGTTAAACTAAATAATAAAAAGATTAATGTTGCCTTGACAACTATAGTTGAAATAATGAAAGTTTACATTTTCATAGTTTATTTTATTCCAGTTAACATTTATTTTATTTCAGACAATGAAAATATTTTTTTTTATGGTTTTAGATTTAAGTTTAGTTTTAGTAAACTATAATTATATTCTATTATATATAATTAATATATATTATATTATTATATAATATACATTATATTAGCCAAAACTGAAATGATAGCATGGGGATATCCAAAAATCATTTAAACAATTTCAAAAGCATAATAAGTTTTCATTTTATGAAATACTGTAATATGAAGTCTTAATTGCATTACACAGTGATTTGTGAGCAGTCATTTGAGTTCACTAATTCACGTACTTTAATGAACTTGTGACATGTTTAATTTGATCCATTTATACCATCTGCCGCTGTCGCTCACAGGTCAGTGCGTAAATTGAATTTAAAATAGGGCTGGTTTGAGAAGTTACTTTTGCAAATGGCACTTGAAAAATACAAAAAAAAAAAAAAATACTGTACTTTATTGTCGCAAATTAAACTCATTCATGCTGGGTCCTTAAGCATTTGTTTTGTAGATTGTTGCACATTATCTTTTACTCATAATATATATTTTTATTTTTTTAAATTATTAGTTTTTCTTTTTACATTTATTTTATATAGTTTGTTTTATATAATTGACATTTTTAATGTTTTTTATTAAAAACAAAATATAGGTTTTAAGTAAAAATAAAGTCAAAGGAAATGAAGGAAATCAAATGACCAAGTTATCTTACAGTGACTTTCATTGAACTGAATTATGAGAAAGTATTTCAACACCCAAAAAATCCAGATTTCACCTTTATGATGATGGTTCCCTGGAAATATAACCTGTTCGAAGTTAAATGTTTGTCAGAATGAGGTAATAAGCGAGTCTTTAAAAGAGGACGTTGGTGGAACTGGGTTCAGACATGTCTGCGCTTGCCTTTATTGCAGCACAAATGTGGAAATGAATGTTTAATGTTGGGAAAAGACTTCATAAACTGATGTCATGTGAAACTGGGTCACGCTGTGTGTGTTTTTCAGCATGCAGCAACATGTCACGCTGCCTCAAGATCAAGACGTTATGTATTATCATTTATAATGTAGACACAGCTCAAAGAGTTATTGTGTCGTATGCAGATATATATACTGTATTATGTGTTTTTTGTTGTTTGATTAAAACTGTTTGAGAACCGCACAAGGTAACGTGCACAAATACAAGCCATTTATTTCAGCGCTGCACCTCAGGTGTTTATACTTCTGCATAACCTCTTATTTATGAGTCTTAGTTTAGGTCGCTTCATAAGATCCTTTCAAAATATATGCAGCTCCATTTTAAGTTACCTAGTTTTGATTAATATCACATGCATTCTTTGTGCACAAGCCAGTACCAGAACAATTAAAGCTTATTTCTGCATAGAATAAAAACTAAAATATAATCTCACAATTCTGACATTTTTTCCTTTCAGTTTTTTTACAACTCACAATTCTGACTTCTCATGCAGTTCTGACTTTTTTTCCTCAAATTCTTAGTTTTTACTTAGAGTTTTTATTTTGTAATTCTGACCGTTTTCATGTAATTCTGACATTTTTATCAAATTCTGTTTTATCTCGCAATTTTGACTTTTTTCTAACAATTCTGAATTTATATCTCATAATTCTGAGCTTTTATCTCATAATTCTGAATTTATATCTCATAATTCTGAGCTTTTATCTCATAATTCTGAATTTATATCTCATAATTCAGACTTTTTCCCCTTGCAATTGTTTTCCTTTTCAATTCTGAAAATTTTTCAAGCAATTCTTTCAAGCAATTATCTCATATTTTCCAAAATTTCTCACTTTCACTTTTAATTCTGACATATTATCTCACGTTTTTAATCTTGTAAGTTTAATTTTTTCATTTAATATTTGTATTTTATTTTATTTCAGCTTTAAAAAATTTTTTAATTAGTTAACAATAACAACACTCATAAGGACTGAATGAGATCTCTTGTGAGTTTTCTTTTCTGTGCGTGTGTTTATAACTCTGTATGTGTTTAGTTGTGAGTTTGTGTGTATTACAGTATTAGATCAGATTGTGTCAGCTGTAATACGAACAACTTTTCCTGGAGACAGATCCTGCCGTGTTGTTTTATCTGTAAGGATGCTTTAACTCGTTGTAATCTATCATTCCTCTAATAGATCTCATTCTCCGCTGCTTTATTTCCTCCTAAGGCCAAAGTCTTGCCACATCAGTAACACTGTAATCTCAGGGGATGAACAGCATGTACTTCTCCTCAGCTGCAGGGATTCATAACCATCTTTTGTCTTTTATGCAAGGCTCTGCATGTCTGTTGTCCCAGAAAAGAGCAGGTTCGAGTCAAGCTTCTGCATCTGTATCACCTTGATGTGCCTTTAGTTCTTCCTCCAGACATCTTCATGATATATGGTTTAAATGTCTGACAACACACTGAAAATAAAAGGTGCAAAATCAGCTTTCAATTTGGAACTTTCTCTGTTGATCATGTGACTCTTTGTACAGTCGGTCAGATTTTCTTACTTCTGTTGAGGGTCGAGATGCTCTTTGGAAGATCTCAAATCATGCTGGAGGGCATGATATTTAAGGCTTTAAGTACTAAGAAAAAAGGTGAAATTATGAAAATCAGTAGTTTTTCTCAAATTGTAATTGTATTTTTATAGTATAAAAATGTAATTTTAAAATTGTAAACAAATTTTTTAAAAAACTTATACATTTCTATTTTTAAAAAAATTACAATTTATATTTATTTATATATTTTTGTTGTATAATTCATTTTAAGTGTATATTTCAAAACTTCAAAATTGTGTCACAGCGGAAATGAGTTTGAATAGGCCTTTACATTCAGAGGACTGCCATGTGTGTTTAAAGGATCCACAAAAATCTGTGACCCTTGCACAAATCATTCGGGTTAAGCACATTGAATCGAATGGCTTTGCGCTATTCATAAGTCCCTCGGGCCAGATGTGTGCGCGTCCGTCATCTCATATCTCACGAAGTCTGCTCCGCTCCAGCCCCCAACCCTTCCTCATTACTGTAAGTCAAGCTCCACACACATTAGCTCAGGATGGACACGGGATCGAGGAGATCATGGGAGGAATAATAGAGCCTTAGCATTTCTGCTTGAGAGCGTCTCGCTATCTCAGACGACTCGATACATCATGAAGATAAAACGCTGCCATTACCGTTTTACCATTACCATTATCGTCCACTGATCAGATTTATTATTTTCACAAAAAAACACAAAAAAGTAATTTGAACATGCAAAATGGTCATCGCTATAAATGAGACTGTTTGGCGTCCAAGGATTTCTTTTTGCTCAATAGCATTCTGGTCAAACATGAACGCTGGGCTTATAATTAACCACATTACCCACAATCCTCAGACGACTCCACAGAATAACTGTAATTAGCAGGATATCGAATATGACTCGAATCTATTGCGCTCCAGGTCAATGTACTTTTGTTCTCTTTATATCTTCCCCACTGGATTGAAAAATCACCGGTGAGGTCTGTAGTAACTCTGCTGTTTCTCATACTGCACTGAGATTAAATGGAGAGTCTCCTGCTTCTCTGATGTTTCTCTGGAACAAAAGACTCCAGTAATGTCGCATACATTCCCTCAGTGTGCTCGCATTCATTTTATAAGCTCTGTATTCTTACTTTGTCCATTATTGACAAAGTTATGTCTGTTTTTGATTATATTAGGGAGAAATACCTGAGAAGTTGATTCTTGAAAGAAGCATACATGGATCTCTTCAATTATTTATATTTTATCTATCTATTTTTTTTTTGTTTGTACATTTATTTGTACCTAAATGTGTGCCTTCATTCATTCATTCATTCATTCATTTCTATATTTGTGCATTTTTGTATTTACGCATTTATTTCTGAATTTGTCCATTTATTTGCTTATGCATTTATTTATGCATTTTGTGTATGCATTTATTTATGCATGTGTACATTTATTTATTTGTGCATATATATATATATATATATATATATATATATATATATATATATATATATATATATATATATATATAAGTGTTTATTTATTTATGATTTATTTATATTTCATGCATTTATGCACTTATTTATTCATTTATATATGCATTTATTTGTGCATTTATGCATTCATGCATTTATTCATGAATTGATCTATTAATGCATTTACATTAATTATTCTATTAAAACTAGTGTATTATATTAGCTGTAAATCTGTTTAAATCATTTTCAAATCAAATTTACAGTGGTTTTAGGGTTTACAGCATTCTTAGGAATGCGTCATGATTTCCTGAACTATGAAAGAGTGATAACAATTTCATCAAGGCTAATGGCCTGCAATGTTTTGGTTGGTTTTTCTCATTTTCTCCGTCTTCCTCCTCTTCCCCACATTCATTGTCTCGGTCTGTGTAATGGGGAGAGGGCCGTTGTGTTCAGATCTTTGAGTCAGCGCGTGGGTTTGACAGCAGTGGGCCGTCGTACAGTCAGCCTAATTGCTAGTTTGGGACCATCGTGGCTTTATAGTTGTCTCTTTCACTCTTTCTCTGCGCATAGATGTGCATTTCATTGCCGTTCCAGCGATGGGAGACAGAAAGCATTATTTTTATAGGACATGCCACATCTTCTAATTGATCTTTAGTTCTTTGAACCAGTGTGTGTTAGTGAGGGAAAAAGACTTCTGCAAGAAATGCAGCTGGAAGATTTGCAATTTCATGAGATCTTGGCACGACCTCCATAATAATAATCTATGATAGAAAAAAAGTGGTAGAGGATCCTTAAATAAATGCATCTCAAAGGAGAGGGTTTTTTGGAGATTTGCAGTCCTATAAATAAAACCTCATTGGTAATATTTTTTAATCTAGAGGCATTTTTCTGTGCTTTTTATGCTCCATATGGAGGTAGATTAGAAACTTAATATCTTCTTATGACACAATGTTATTGTATTATATTGAGAGGGAAAAAAGCATAACTAAAGTCACAGGGTCCCTAAGCAGTGTTCACTACTCCCTGTACACGAAGTAGTGCAAGTTAAGCTTGCTTTATTTATGCATTTGTTTATTTATGCATTTATTTACACATTTATACATTTATTTATTAATGCACTTCACACATTTATACATTTATACATGGATTTATGCATGCTTTTATTTACGCATTTATGCATATGTACACATTTATAGATTTATTCATGCATATATGCTTTTATTCATGCATTTATACATGTATTTATTTGCTTTACACATTTGTTTACTCATTTATTTATCTATGCATTTATTAGAGTTCATTAAAAGCATTATTTATGCATTTATTTATGCATTTATTTACACATTTATACTTTTTTTAATTTATGCATTAATATACATATTCAAGCATTTTTTAAAAGAGTTTATTAAATGCATGATTTATGCATTTATTTCTTTTTGATTTACTGCTTTTATTTGCACTGCATATTAATCATAATTTTGTGATTTCTTCCCCATCAGATGATGTAGCGTACGAGATGAAGTGGTTTCTGAGTCGTCTGAGGGGCTCAAACAGCCCGTCCCTGCTAGCCAGTATGGACCACTGGGGTGTTGTGCACAAGGCTCCTCGCAACGACAGCAGCGACTGCAGCCTGGAGCGCCTGGGACCCAGAAAATTCGCCCTGAACGTCCACAGCACACAGGACAGTGACGTGGGTGACTATTACTGCACCGCAACACCCTGGATCCGCTCGACCGCCACAGGGGTCTGGAGCAAAGCGCCGGAGGTCTCCTCACAGAGAGTCTTCCTCAATGTGAAGTTTGCATGTGAGTAATAAAGAAGTGCACAGAATTGCTAAATGTTACCCTCAAACCAAGTCATGCAAGTTTCTCAAGATTTTATTCGTTAATGGGAGGCTGCCAGCATTTGACACTCATTCCCACGACAAAATTGCGTTCATTCGTAACTTCTCGATGCGTGTCGGAGCATGCATGTGTAATATTAAGAAATCTTGTGCATTTGCTTGAAATAGTCTAGCAAAATGTGTAATTGTCATCTTTCAGGAAATTTTTCAAAACCTGTATGATTTTCTTTCTTCCATAGAAGATAAATAGGAGAAAAAAAATTGTTCAAACAGTTCTCTTTCATACAACAGTAATGCATAGTGAATCTGTCAAGCTCCAACAAGAGCAAAAAACACCATAAGTGATAACTTCAATCCATGTGACTTTTTCCAAGTCTTATGAATATGATAGAAGACTGAAAATATGATAGAAGACTGAAAATTAAGTAATTTTTCACAGAAAATGTCCTGTCTATCAAAGCTATGAAATTTGCTTTAATAACTTTGTGCCTCGTTGTGCCTGTACAAAATATTTATTTATTTATTATGCATTTCTTTATTTGTGCATTTACTTATTTATTTATGTATGCTTTATTATATATACATTTTTATTAATGCATTTATTATTATTTATGCATTAATTTATTTGTGCATTTGCTTAATGCATTTCTTTATGCATTTCTTCATTATATTTGTGCATTTTATGCATGTATTATTTATGCATTTACTATATACATTTATGCATTACTTATTATTTATGCATTTACTTATTTGTGCATTTACTTAATGCATTTATTTATGCCTTTATGCATTTACATAATTATTTCTTTATTAGGCATTTATATAATTGTTTATATTAATTCTGTTAAAACTTTAAAAAGCAGTTTATACCATAATTTTGAATAATTCTTTTATGAATATACACTAACTTTTTGTGTAAGTGTGTATATTTTTGTTCCCTTTCAGTGTGGGACTCAATGAAGTTGCCTTTGCTGTATGGCATCTGTGCTTCAGTGACTGTAGGGATAGTTTCTCTCGTCCTGGGCCTGGTCTGTGCTCACTGCTGCTGTAAAACCACCACACCTACTCCACGCTCTCGCAACAAACTCATGGAGCTGGAGATGGATTGACAAAGACAGTACAGTTGTCCCCTGCCGAACTGGACGGCATGGTGACAACTGATGAACGCTGGGACGCGTCCCGTGATGTTATGCACCACCTGGAAGGAGAAACTACAATCTCAGAGGAAAAACTACTGAATCAGTGTCAACAACCAGGGCAAATTACTCAAAAATTGCACTAACCACATTCTTAAATCAGCTGGGTGCATGTTTTGTTGGATTTATGAATGTTTCATCATTGAAACAAGAAGA
Organism: Spinibarbus caldwelli; assembly: GCA_039654775.1. Lineage (NCBI taxonomy): Eukaryota > Metazoa > Chordata > Actinopteri > Cypriniformes > Cyprinidae > Spinibarbus > Spinibarbus caldwelli. Next base: position 2,895,672 of record CM077224.1, read on the forward strand.
GATACCTGACGAGATCCAAGCAGGTTTTGATAGATTGAAGGATTATATTACTCTACATCAAGCTCCAAAGAGACCGTCTGCTTCCAGATCAGGGTTTAAAGACACTCGTTTCTACCATGATTCTTCTGAGTTTGGTGCTACTCTCTTTTTGCAAGACATGGGAGGAGCTGAACCCATGTCACAATGTGAAAGATGACGTTTTATCTGTGATTCTGTGTTGTAATATATGTACCGTTCAGTTTTGTTCTCCAACCCATCCAGAGTTTACCAGCTCTGACCAACCCATCCCTCTAAAAGCTAACTAGTCAACCATTATCAACTGGTTGACTTTAATCCGATGGGCGGTCACACTAGATTTGAATATATAATGTTTGAAAAAATAGTTTTTTGAATAAGTAATATTTTTTTAAATAATTAATTAATTTCTAATGTTAAAATATATCATCTTCTCCTGTTTCCAATGATAATACTACTCATGTATTGGGTTAACACATCTGTTTAGCTAGCTAGCAACACCCTAGCAACACCCTAGAACAACCATCCAGAACTCCTTAACAACTGTTTAGAAACATCTTAGCAAATGATCAGCAGTTCTGTAGCAATAACTTTAAAATGTTACAACTATTTAGCAATATTGGGGCAGTCGTGGCCTAATGGTTAGCGAGTCAGACTTGTAACATGAAGGTTGCGGGTTCGAGTCTCAGGTCTGGGGCGGGGGGAGTGAAGAACCCTAAATACCACGACTGAGGTGAGACCCTTGAGCAAGGCACTGAACCCCCAACTGTTCCCCGGGCTGCCCACTGTTGTGTATGTATGTATGTATGTACTAATGTGTGTGCACTTGGATGGGTTAAATGCAGAGCACAAATTCCGAGTATGGGTCACCATTCTTGGCCACACGTCACTTCACTTCACATTCTAGGAAACATTTTGACCATCATAGCAACCAACCAAAGTACCATGGCAATTAGAAACACAAGCGCATCCTAGCAACAGCTTAAAATAACTTAAAACATTGTAACAACCACCCAGAACACCATAGCAACTACACTAGCAACTACCTACCAACAATCTACAGTAGCAAAGACCAAGAGCATCCTAGCAACTACATAGAAATGCCCTAGCAACTACCTAAAACACAAACAAACACCAAGACCATAATTGCAACTGCATAGCAATGCCCTAGCAACTACCTAAAACGATCTGCTGTAGCAAAGACCTAGAGCATCCTAGCAACTACACAGAAATACTCTAGCAATGACCTAAAACACAAACATCAGGAGTATCCTAGCAACCGCATAGAAATGCAAAAGCAACTACCTACAACAATCTACTGTGACAAAGATCTAGAACATCTTAACAGCTGCATAAAATACCATAGAATCTACCTATATCACCCTTAACATCATAGCAACCACCCAAAACATCAAAGCAACTGCATAGCAACTACCACAATCTGCTGCAGCAAAGACAAAGAACATCTTAGCAACAGCCTAGAAACCACTTTGAATGTTGTTACAACCTACCAGAACAACATAGCAACTGCATAGAAACACCCCAGCAACTACAGCATTCTAGGAACCAGGAGAATCCTAGCAACTGCATAGAAATGCCCAAGCAACTACCTAAAACGATCTGCTATAGCAAAGACCAAGAGCATCCTAGCAACTGCATAGAAACGCCCTAGGAACTACATAAAACACAAACACCAACAGCATCCTAACAACTGCATAGAAACGTCTTAGCAACTACCTAAAACAATCTGCTGTAGCAAAGACCAAGAATATCCAAACAACTGCATAGAAACACCTTAGCAACTACCTAAAACAATCTGCTGTAGCAAAGACCAAGAATATCCCAACAACTGCATAGAAACACCTTAGCAACTACCTACAACAATCTACTGTAGCAAAGACCAAGAGGCAAGAGCATTCTAGCAACTGCATAGAAACGCCCTGGCAACTACCTAAAATACTAACAAACACTAAGAGCATCCTAGAAACAGCCTAGAAACCACTTTGAACATCTTAGCAACCATCCAAAACACTGTGGCAAGTTAGCAACTGCATAAAAACACTGTAGCACCTACCTACAACAATCTACTCTAGCAAAGACCAAGAGCATCCTAGTAACTGCATAGAAATGCCCTAGCAACTACCTAAATAACAAACACCAAAAGCATCCTAGCAACAGCTCAGAAACTACTTTAAATATTGTAACAACCACCCAGATCACCTTAGCCACTGCAGAGAAACACCATAGCAACTAACTACAACAATCTACTGTAGCAAGGAAGACCAAGAACAGTCTAGAAACAGCCTAGAAACCACTTTGAGCATTGTAGCAACCACACAGAACAACATAGCAACTGTGTAGAAACGCCCTGGCAACTACAACATTCTGGGAACCAGGACAATCCTAGCAACTGCATAGAAACACCCTAGCAACTACCCTCTGATACTGTAGCATAGACCAAGAACATCCTAGAAACAGTCTAGAAACCGCTTTGAACATCATAGCAACTACCTACAACAATCTACAGTAGCAAAGACCAAGAGCATCCTAGCAACTACATAGAAATGCCCTAGCAACTACCTAAAACACAAACAAACACCAAGAGCATCCTAGCAACAGCTCAGAAACCACTTGCTACATTGTAGCAATGATTTACAACTTCATAGCAACTGCCTAGATATATCCTAGCACCACTTTGAACATCATAACCACCCAGAATGCTATGGAACCACCTAAAATACCCTAGCAACACCAGAAAAACATAGTCTGCCTGTAACGACCTTCAACTTTTGTTAAGCTAACATCAAAGTTTCTCTTTTCTCTTTTAGTCCAAGTTCAAATTCTTGTAAACATGTACTGATGTGAAAATGAGAATTTGATGTTCAGCCAAGAGGTGAATCAGTGGCATTAATGTCCCTAATTGGTAAATGTCTATTTTGCAAACCCACCCAATTTGAACTTTGGTAGAGAGAGAAAGATGAAAGTCCTACGCCCATTCTCACACACCCCGCGATCACATGAGTATGAATGAAAGCTAGTTTCTAGTGTGGCCGCCCCTCAAGCTGATGAAATATCGACTCACTGACTCCTACAGACGGGTTAGTCTGAGTCACACGAAGGTCAGGGTTTGCTTAGGTTGAATCTGTGCCTTGGGCCTGGTCTTGAAGCTCCGCTAACAGCTCGGCCCTCTGTTCTCCACCTCCAACGCTGCATCACGGAACAAGTAGAGCTGAAACTCAATGCTGTGCATTAGGGCCAAGAGACCCCCAGAACAAGCACTTTCCTCTTCAGTGACGCCTCAAGGGCATCGGCCGACCTTTTTGCGCTTTGTCTGCGTCTGAGGGTCTTTGTCTCCACTCCTGAAGCTATCGGCTAACAGTGCTGGGACAAAAAAAAAAAGCTCCTGTGTATCTTCCACATGGAAGATAGAGGATATTCACAGTGTTTGTGCTCAGCAAACATTCTGGTGTGGATTTGTTTTCAACCTCTTTTTCTCAGTATTAAACTGCCATTAATTCAGACCATTTAAACTTTATTTTCTAGATCTTTTCAGTCTTGAGAGTGCTTCTGTATTTAGGTTTTGTAAAGTTTATACTTTGTAAGAAAATTAAGATTGACGTTTGAAACTGTTTTTTTGACATTGTTCACTGTTGAAAATGACTGAATTTACGTACTGAATTATGATTGGTGTAAGAATGAGTTATTGACTGGGTTGTTGAGTGAAAATTTGAGTTATGTGGTTAACCAACTGATTAAAGAGTGGTCACACTAGATAATAAGCATGCAAAATTATTACAGAAATATTTTAGAAGGAATATGGGCAACAGGATGTGATGTCATGGTCCAGTGCTTTTGTTTTTAAAATAAATAAATTATAAATAATATTAATAAATTTAAAATGTTATAATATCATTTGCTTCATCTTGCATATGTACATATTAAATTGTTTTTAATATCTCTATATTAGGTTTTTTGAAGTAAGTCTCTTCTGCTCACCAAGGCTGCATTTATTTGATCAGAAAAACAGTAAAATTGTGAAATATTATTATAATTTAAAATAGCTGTTTTCTATTTGAATATCTGTTAAAATGTCATTTATTTCTGTGATGTGCAGCTGAATTTTCAGCATCATTACTCCAGTCTTCAGTGTCATATGATCCTTCAGAAATCAATCTAATATGCTGATTTGCTGCTCAAGAAATATTTCTGATTATTATTAATGTTGAAAAGAGTTGTGCTCCCAATATTTTTGTAGAAACCTTGATACTTTTGCAGGATTAGAAAATAGAAACTTTAAAAAAAAAAAACAGCATTTTTCAAAAAAAATTAAAAATAAAAAAATAGAAACTGTTTTTATGACATATTATGAAAACCTCAATCATACGTCATTTGGACTGAATTCTACATTATAGCGCCATATATTTTTATGCATGTGTCAAAGACCTCCATGGGGCTCAAAGGAAATGACAGTAAATGTTTTCTGCATGGTTTGTGATCTTTTTCCACTGTCTGGGAAACTCTTCTGCTGTAATTGCTGCTGATTGGCTGTGCGGGACTGGAAAGACGTTTGTCACTTGTGACGGGCCATTTGTAGGCTGTGTGTTGCAGCATGTTCCACTTTCCTCTTATTTTCTTTTTTTAGCTGCAGTCTGTCGCTCTTCTCGAATTCACTCTCGCTTATATTTGTTATTATATTTGCAGTTCTGCTCTTGAGGCAACCCTGAAGCTCATTCAGAAACAATTATATTCTCCTTCCAAAGCATCACAGAAACTCTGTACTGGTACAGCAATTGTAGTGCAATGGTACTTTTATGTGGTACGGAATATGATAATCATAATCATGTGCCATGGCATTTTAAAAACACCGTAGTATTGTATTGCTAGGTGAGAGTGTCACCTCAAATATTTGGTCTTGGCTGTTTTCATTCGATCTTTGTAAACGTCCTGGGATGCGTGCGGTGGTTCCTGGTATAAAGTCGTTAGCTCATAAACGCCGTTTCATTTTCCAGTGTGGCCTCCAGTGCCCTGTAAAGTCCTGCAGCTCTCCGCGCCGAGTGATAAAATAAGGGCAGGAGTGTTATAAGAACATCACTCTCTGTAAATGTTAAAGCGCTCAGAGAGACTCCTTTGGAATCCTCCTTTGGTGTCTCATCAATGTCATGGCAACGATGTAAACTGACCAGAGTGAGAAACTGTGGAGTGGAACAGAGCGAGAGCACAGATTTACACTGAACCTGTCAGTCACTGTGCCAACATATATTGTGCATATTTATGAATATATTTGCACAACATGCACATATGTATAAAAATAGATTTCATTTTATATTTTTGGAATGAAATATAAAATGATAAAAAAAAACTATCTATCATAATTAATGTGCAAATGTGAAATATGACCTGAGGATGGATTCACAGAACATTAAGAATAAAATCTCGAAATATAAAATTATAAAAAAAATCTATCTATCTATCTATCTATCTATCTATATATATATATATATATACATATATATTTGTGTGTGTGTGTGTGTGTGTGTGTGTTTGCATAATGTGCAAATGTGAAATATGACCTGCATGAATTCACAGAACATTTAGAATAAAATCTTTCCTTAACTACTTAAGAACTTAAGAAAAATGTTAAAAGAGTATTTTGCATTCCTAAATATACTTTTCAAGAATGTTCTTTTTCTTTCCATTGTTCATAAAGGGATAGTTCAATCAAAAATGAAACACAAAAGAAGATATTTTAAAGAATGTTGGTAACCAAACATACATACTGTGGAACTCAATAGCTACCATCAAATGTTTGGCTACCAACATTCTTGAAAATATCTTCTTTGTTCAGCAGAAAAAAAGAAATCCACTCAAATTTGGAACAACTTCAGGGTGAGTAAATAATGACAGAATTTTCGTTTTGGGGTGAACTATCCCTTCTTAACAAAGATATTTAAAAAATAATTAAGAATAATTAAAATTCTTAAAAAAAAAAAATATTTAAAAAAATCAAATAACGCTGAGTGCTAAACTCAGTTGAAGCCAATCAATTTTTGTGATTGTGGCCCCTAGACATGTTCTTGACATGGAGACTGGCACATGCACAGTTTATATTAGTGGAAAAATACCGTCAAGATCACTGATATAAATTTACACTGACAATGTTGGATCGATGTGCATGTGTACAAACAGGTCCAGTTCTCCTTGTAAGGCAGTCTGCTGCTCAGGGCACAAATCCATCCATCATCAACCAGCGATGCCAGCTTCTCGGACGTGGGCTGTGCTCATGTGCTCAGGATTCTCCACAGTCAGTCTGATCCATATGACACTTTCCATGCCAGACTGAAAATGCTTTGTTTTAACCCTGAAAGTTTTTGATTTTCAAAATATCTTGCACAGTATATAGGCTACTGTTTTTACAGTAGGCTATATAATATTTCAGTAATACAGCATGCTATGCTGACGCCACATGCACGTTTAATTCATCAAGTGATATTCAGTTATCAACTTTTTTCATACAATTTAGTATCAAAATTCATGTAAATATAAAAAAATTGTCATGGCTTTTCACATTAAGCTTAATCCTGGTTATTGTTGTCCTAAACCTGCTTTTAACCCTGGATAAAGGAACTTTTCACGCTTATAATTTAGATATGGGGTTAGCACTGCTAACCATGTTTTTTATGCTTTTTGTTTTTATTCAATTTAGTAAATCATCAAATAATCTACCATAATAATGCAATGCTATAATATTTTGATAACAACAATACTTAAATAGCCTAGCTTTATTATCAATGACAAAAAAAAAAAATTTCATTAATTGCAACAAATTTGGACACATACATCCATTCCATCCGACATGTTTTCTCACAAACGCCCCCAACTCGGAAACTCTGAGCTCAGTGTTTCAGTGTTTCCCACTCATAATTGCCTTTTCTATTCTTTTTCTATTCTATCTACTTGTTTTCTTTTTATTTATTTAAAAAAAGAAATTGACCCTCTAACACCAGCATTTCTGTTCGTTTTCTATTCTATCTACTTGTTTTCTTTTTATTTATTATTATTAAAAAAAAAAAACCTTGGTACGTGTACTGCGTTAGACTAACCAGGACTAACCCTAACAGCACTTATGTATTATTGCTCTTTTGTTGGTTTTGATTGCTTCTATTATCCTCATTTGTAAGTCGCTTTGGATAAAAGCGTCTGCTAAATGATTGCAAATGTAATTGACCCTTCACCAGGAGGTGATTGACAGGCGTTCTGACCAATCATAACACCGAATCCGCCATCTTGTCCGACAAACAAACCAGACAGGAGAGTAGATTAACTTCGGTGGACTTGAACTTGAAAAATTGTGTGTACTGATGTCTTTCTGTGGTTATAAAATACCTTCTGATGTTCAGTCACGTTTATTTCGTGCTGTAACTAGTAACTGTTAGATTTTTTTTTTTTAAATGACAAAATTTGAAAGCTGAGACCATGTTTCATACCAGAAGTAACCTGCTGTCATGTCTATCGGCGTGTTGTCAGTTTCCTCTTTGCTCCGCAATGAATTTTAAACTGCATGAAAACATGATGTGTAGTGTGAAAGCGACATGGCTTGTCGGATGTAGCGTATAATTAAGGGGTTAATTATAACTTTGTGATGGCGTTCATGTGCATTCAACTCGTAAATACTTTTTTTGACATGACTTTGAATGCACCATGAATGTTATGTGCCAGACTATGACAGACAGCCAATCGCATGCTTTGGACCATTACAGAAACACCACGCATTGTATAAACTGTCATTTCAGCTTTTTACCTTTATAATTCACCGAAAACTCCATTCGGGAAAAACTCGATAGTACAGTCTGCAGTATGTAATATGAGGAGTTTTCAAAGACTGTGATGACGCATCTCCATAGTTATTGACATTGTAAATCTGGCAAGGTTTTTTTTTTTAATAAAAAAAAAAAGTAGGCTAAATTCAGAACACTATACTGTTATATTCCCTTGCCATTAAATTACAGAAAACTAGTTAACACTGCTGCACAAGTGTTTTGAATACTACGGCTGAGGGAGTGATGGCAGATTGGACATCCTTTTAGCAATGTACTCAATCTCTCAGTATTTTTCCCCTCTTTTGTAAAGTCGTAGAAATGTTATTGTAGATTTGTTTCTTTTGCTATTGGAGCAAATGGGAATGTGAAAATTATATGTGTTGTAGTATCCACTAATAAAAATTTACTCAACTATGATGACTTTCACTTGTACAGTGCAAAACATCATCTTATGAATGATTAACTGTTAACCCTGGGTAAAGTATGTGCAAGATAACCCAGGATTCGGCTTACCCTGGGTTTCTTCTTCTTCAGTGTTAGTTATTTAAATTGTGAAAAGACCTTCTGATCAAATAGGCTAATGAGTCAAGAAGATGGATTAATTCTGAACTGCATATAAGCATACTGTACTAATCTTATGAGATTAATTTTGCCAATCTTGACAGATAGGTACACAAAATTGGATTAAAATCCAGTTTATGTTAAAATATTGCAGGTGATGTCAATTCCACTTCATTCATCTTTGGAAATGCAATGCATTGCATTGTGGGCTGCAGTATTTCACACAAAGTGTTGTGGTTACTGCACATTTCTGCAAATGCAGTAAGTCATTGTGCTGCACACAGTATGCATACAGTGAAGTAGTAGCATATAAGCTTTCAGTCTAAAATAAGACATTGCACAGCCTACACCACATTCAAATTAAATATATTAAGCTACTGACACTTTCATAACAGATGAGCAAAATATCGTACAGATTGTGTAGTCGAGTAGAGTGAGTTTTGGGATCTATTCAAGACAGCAGAAGGATCCTCCGCAGAGAACTTCATGCACGTCCAAAAAAACCACTCTAAACATCCTTCCTGACAATATACAACACTCAGTGCACAGTAAACTGTTTCCAAACAGACAGGGCAGCCCACACATAAAATCAAGCCATAAACTATTTTCTAAAGGCCAGCCAAGGTGTCAACATTTGAGTTACAACCGATGGGACTTTTAGACTAGCTTTCTACAGCATATTCAAGTTTCTTGTAAAGCTACTAAAGCTGAAGTATCTGTTGAAACACGTCTCCTTATGTTTAATACAAATCATTTTCATGGCCGTTCTCAGAATAGAGAAACACTTGAGCAGCATTTGATGACACTTGCTTTGATATTCTAATGCATTGACATTCAGACATATTTAAGTGTGCCGTCTCAGGCTGGTGTAAATGTCTTTTAGTCTGTGAATTTTAGCTTCAAATAATGTCAGCAATAATTCTCTAAGCTGTTCATTTAAGGATTAAAGTGACTGATGGTTAAAAAGTCCAACTTTAAACATCAAAGGCATCAACTCTGCGTTTATTTGTGGACTAAACTGACAGAGTCACATATACTTTAAATAAAATTGACCTTTACTGCATTTTGCTGAATCATTTCATCAAAAAGAAAAAGAACAAGATCTCTTTAATATCTCAGTTGTTTCTCATAGACTGCAATTAAAATAAATGCAAACTGATGTAAGACCCCAGTAATCTCACATGCTTCTTAACAACGTCTCAAACTGTGCTCAGAATTGTCAATATAAAAGTCTGTAATCAAAAGGCATCAATATGAACTCAAATATTTCTCATCAAATGATCTCAGCGGCTATGCATATTCATTGTATAGCTCTATACTCTTTACTGTATGACAACTAGTGACTCATTTAGGTCTACTTTTATTAATTTTAGGAGAAATGTTTGAGACAAAAACATAACTGAGACCTCCAATATCATCAGTGTTGTTAATAATAACTAAAACTATTAACTTTTTTTTTTTTTTTTAATTTGGTAATTAAAATAAAGCTAAATATAAAACCAAAGTCATAACTGTCACGAATCCGGATCGTGGTCTTCCGTCCACTCGCCATCAGAGGTCGCTCTTCCATCATATTGACTCTCACACCACACAGACTGTTGCATGTCACTCCGGACTACAGTTCCCATCATCCATTGCACTGAATACACATACACAGCTGAATGCACTGATTACACACACAGCTGAATCCCATCAGACATGCTTTATAAGCCTTGGACTTCCTCTTTCTCACTGGCGAGTATTGTCTAGAGTTTATCGCTCTCCCAGTGATAGCTACATTATGGAGCCCTTCCGTGTTTTCTAAGTCTAGTTTATGTAGTTTATTGTCTGATCTCTACCTGCCCTGAAGTTTATAGCCTACCTTGGATCTCTCTTTAGTCTTGTCGTTTTGTACTCCGTTTGCTCCTGCTTGGACTATTGCTCACGTTATCGGATTACCCCTTGTCAAGCCCTCTGGATATTGTTCACCGATCGGAAACCCACCCAAGAATTCTCTTGTGTCTTGCCCGTGCCATACTTGTTTGCTGTTGTTCGACCCTGCCTGTGTTTTATGACCATGTTCAGGAATAAAAGCTTGCACTTGGATCTGCTCGACTCCCGTCTCGTCAGCTCCGTTACAATAATATTAATAAATGCTTTAATCATATATGAATAATTAATAAATAACACTGCCAACTGCCACCTGAGCCTTGAAAAAGCAATGTCTAAGCAATAAAATCTGAGATGAGTTCACAAATTTGCATCATGTATGCAATGCATATAAGTTTTTCTCTTCCACTCTGCTTTGAAAGCATTTCTTATGTATTTTTGTTTCCCAAAATAGTCTGATGAGCTCCATCTGTGTCCAACATGTCCTCCTCTCGTCATATATAATATGAACATTGCCGTCGGATCATTAACGTTCATGATGTGTTCATGATGTGTCTCCTGGAGGGGCATCTAATATGGCAGCTACTGTGCTTTGCTCTTCAGTGTTTGTACTGTTTTTGTTTGTTTTTCCTGTTTTTTGTTTCTCAGACACCATCAGTTTTACTAGGGATGACTTGCTGAACATTCGGCAGAACACACCACAAAATATTTTACCGGTTTTGCTGGACATTGTTGTTGGCGGAGCTGTAGCTCTGGTCAAACGCTTCAGGACGCGCAGACGGGGGGAAGCGAGCCGGTGTTCTGTCGATTTGTGCTATCCTGTCAGATTTTGCTACCTCCCATTAAAATAGTAGGTAGCACAATTTGACAACGAAAAATGCTACCTGTGAAATTACGTTTTATTAATGTCTACACCACCTACCACAACCCTAAACCTACCCTTACAGTAATGCAAATACAGTAATTATGTGTTATATTCGCGTTTGTGGCTAGAAGGGATACAGTTACGGGAAACCAACAATAATTTTTTTTTTTTTTTTTTTTGTCTGGCTGGTGAAGCTCAGACAGGCGGATTTAGAACGGTGTTGCCTAGCATCCATCTGGCGAATCTCCGCTCTCTACCCAACAAAACGGACGAACTCCTTCTGCTCTCCCGGACAAACAGGGACTTTTCAAACTCTGCTGCTCTGTGTTTCACGGAAACCTGGCTGAATGACGCCATACAGGACAGGCTGCTACATCTGCCGAGCTTTCAGCTGATCAGAGCAGATCGCGACGCAGAATCAACGGGGAAATCACGCGGCGGCGGGACGTGCTTTTAATGAGAGGTGGTGTACAGATGTAACTGTGTTAAAGAAGATGTGCTGTTCAGATCTAGAAACGCTCTTCATTAACTGCAAGCCTTTCTACTCGCCGCGAGAGTTTTGCTCATTCATTCTTGTGAGTGTTTACGTTCCTCCGCAAGCGCACGTGAGCTCCGCTTTACAGAAACTCGCTGATCAAATCATAGGCGCCGATTTATGTTTCTGCCGGTGGGTGCTCAAAATGATCCATTTTTCTTTTATGCCAAAAATCATTAAGATATTAAGTAAAGATCATGTTCCATTAAGATATTTTGTAAATTTCTTACTGTAAATATATCAAAACTTCATTTTTGATTAGTAATATGCATTGCTAAGAACTTCATTTGGACAATTTTAAAGGCGATTTTCTCAATTTTTAGATTTTTTTGCACCCTTAGATTCCAGATTTTCACATAGTTGTATCTCTGCCAAATATTGTCCTAACAAACCATACATCAATGGAAAGCTTATTTACTCAGCTTTCAGATGATGTATAAATCTCAATTTCGAAAAATTGACACTTGAGACTGGTTTTGTGGTTCAGGGTTACAAATATTATTAGGGCTGAGACTATTAATGTCAGTGAATAAATACATAGATACGCAGTAAGTTTTTTGTATTCCTAATAGCCTCGTGGTAGGATTTTTGCTAGATAAGCCAGAGGTTTTGGGTTCTAATCCGCCATCACATATTTTTTTTGCCTTATTAAAATCAAAGATGATCATCGTATATCAAGAGCAGGGACACGTTTGTGTGTATATTGTTTTGTGATGTAACCGGAATGAATAGGTATGAAGACTGCACGAGCCACAAGAGAGCGTTCCGTCACTAATAACAACGCAACGAACACTGTAGCGCTACAATCGCAAAGACATGTCCCACCCGTAAATTACGCCTATGCAAATAATACACACATTCTTTCTTTGAGGGTTGCGCTTCACTTAATAAAATGATTAAATAAATGTCTGTTTACAATAAGCACTTATTCGCGCGTACACAGGCAAAGTTTGAGGGCGCACAGGTAATATCTGAGGGAGCGTAGCAGAGCCATGATCACTATTGGAGAGCAAGCCCGCTGCAAGCCGAGAGATTCGTGCACCCTGTGGCACCCTCTCTATTACAATAATGCACTCTTGACATTTGCCATTAAAATAACGCCAAAAACTGCCTCAAATGAACTATGAAAACGACAATAAAGTCGTACAAGCTGCAGTCCATTTCTTAGTGGTTAAAATGAACGGAGACTATCTCGTGTTTTTCCGTGGGTGCTCGAGCCCGTGAGCACCGACGGGATCGGCGCCTATGGATCAAATCACAGAAACAGAGCAACAACACCCGGACTCTGTTTTAATCATTCTCGGGGACTTTAATAAAGCAAATCTCTCCCGTGAACTGCCAAAATACAGACAGCACATCACATGTCCCACCAGAGACAGTAATATATTGGATCACTGTTACACTGCGATAAAGGACGCATATCACTCTGTCCCATGGGCAGCTTTGGGTCTCTCTGATCACTGTTTGGTTCATCTTATACCGACCTACAGGCAGAAACTCAAATCTGAAAAACCTGTATTAAGAACTGTTAAAAGATGGACTAATGAAACAGAGCGAGTTTTACAAGCCTGTTTCTCGCTCACTGATTGGACTGTTTTTGAAGCTGCTGCTGCAACTGATCTGGACGAGCTCACAGAGACTGTAACATCTTATATCAGTTTCTGTGAGGATATGTGCATTCCTACCAATACTCATCTAACTTACAACAACGACAAACCATGGTTCACTGCAAAACTCAGAGAGCTCCGTCAGGCCAAAGAAGATGCTTACAGAAAGGGGGATAAAGTCTTGTATAAACAGGCCAAATACACACTGGAAAAGGAGATCAGAGTGGCAAAGAGGAATTATTCCAGCAAGCTAAGGAAAAAATTCTCTTCCTGCATCAGTGTGGAAAGGTATGAAAGATATCACCAGTTACAAGTCACCATCCCCCAGCACTGTGGAGAATCAACAACTGGCAGAAGATCTGAATGAATTCTACTGCAGGTTTGAAAAAACACCCCACTCCCGCCCTGAACACCTCTCCACACAACCATTCACACCTCCAGCAACCCCCCTCTCCCCCACACCTGCAATTCAGATCAGTGAAGATGAGGTGCGCCAGGTCTTCAGGAAGAACAAAAGAAGGCCCAGACGGTGTGTCACCAGCCTGCCTAAAAATCTGTGCTGACCAGCTGGCCCCCATCTTCACACAGATCTTCAACAGATCACTGGAGCTGTGCGAAGTCCCCTCATGCTTCAAACGCTCAACCATCATCCCTGTCCCAAAGAAACCCAAAATTACTGGACTTAATGACTACAGACCAGTGGCTCTAACGTCCGGCTAACGTCTGTAACGACTGTGATGCAGTCAACATGGGACTGCACTTCATCCTGCAGCATATGGACAGACCAGGGACTTATGTGAGGATCCTGTTCGTAGACTTCAGCTCCGCTTTTAACACCATCATTCCAGACACCCTTCAGAATAAACTAACTCAGCTCTCCGTCCCCACCTCCGTCTGTCAATGGCTCACCAGCTTCCTGACAGACAGGCAGCAGATAGTGAGGCTGGGAAAATTCTCATCCAGCACCCGCACCATCAGCACTGGAGCTCCTCAGGGTTGCGTTCTCTCCCCACTGATCTTCTCCCTCTAAACCAACAACTGCACATCTAAAGACCCCTCTGTCAAGCTCCTGAAGTTCGCAGACGACACCACACTGATCGGCCTCATTCAGGACGGTGACGAGTCTGCTTACAGACAGGAGGTTAAGGAGCTGGCTGTCTGGTGCAGTCTTAACAACCTGGAGCTCAACACGCTCAAAACTGTGGAGATGATCATGGACTTCAGGAGAAACCCCCCTGCTCTCCCCCCACTCACCATCATGAACAGCACTGTGACTGCAGTGGAGTCATTCAGATTCCTGGGCATCACAATTTCTCAGGACCTGAAGTGGGACAATCACATTGAGTCCATTGTCAAAAAGGCCCAGCAGAGGTTGTACTTCCTTTGACAGCTGAGGAAGTTCAACCTGCCACAGGACTTGCTGAATCAGTTCTACTCCGCCATCATTGAATCCGTCCTCTGCACTTCAATAACTGTCTGGTTCAGCTCAGCTACCAAATCTGACCTCAGAAGACTACAGAGAGTAGTCCGGACTGCTGAGCGAATCATTGGTACAACCCTCCCCAGTCTCCAAGAACTGTACTTATCCAGAGTGAGCAAAAGGGCTGGTGAAATCACTCTGGACCCCTCACATCCAGCACACTCCCTCTTTGAACTGTTACCGTCTGTTCGACGCTACAGAGCTCTGAGCACCAGAATGACCAGACACAGGAACAGTTTCTTCCCTCAGGCAATCCATCTCATGAACACTTGACATTAAACGTGGAACACACAACACTATTATAAATTATTTATTCACCACACATACTTATTTTTTCATTTCAAATTTGCACATATCAGACCTGTACACCATAATTGTCTATATTATATATTGTGTTTTTGCTATTTGTACATTGCCTATTTGTATATTATTCTTTTATTATCTGTGTCCTGTCCTGTTGCTGTCTTTCTGTTGCACTGTAGAGCTTCTGTCACTAAAACAATTTCCTCGTATGTGTAAGCATACCTGGCCAATAAAGCTCATTCTGATTCTGATCTTATCAGAACGTTTAGCGCAGAAACTCTTGTGTCATCGCAAAGCAGAGACTGTGTGCTTTCATCATCACTTGTGTGACTAAAATAGCATGTCCTCATTATTGTAACATGTGAAGTTTTGTGGTCTGCACCACATGAAGCAAACGCTGGCCTCTGTAACAGCTCACCGGTGCAGCGCGGCTCTGAGGAGGAAGCACTCTTTTAATGCGACCGTGTTCACATGTTCAGCCTGTCGAGCTCTAGTGGCTGTCATTGACCTACAAAGAATCAAAGTCATTGTGTTTCGAGCACTTGCAGCTGAATGAATCCATTTCATCAACCAACTAGTGAAGAAAATATGAGTGCTGCCAAAAAAAAGCTGGTTGTCAGGGGGTTACTATGCAGTTGCTACGCCATTCTGAGTGGTTACCATGGTGTTATTATGCAGTATGTTCTGAGTAGTTTTACAATCATTACTAAGCAGTTGCTAGGGCTTTCTGTCTGGTTACCAGGGTGTTGTTATGCAGTATGTTCTGAGTAGTTTATAATCATTGTTTTGCAGTTGCAAGGACAATCTTTGTGGTTGACAATATGTTTTTGAATTGGTTCTAAAATGTTCCAAATGTTTGCCAGGGGGTTGCCATGCAGTTGCTAGGGCATTCTGTGTGGTTACCAGGGTGTTGTTATGCAGTATATTCTGAGTAGTTTATAATCATTGCTATGCAGCTGCTAGGGTATTCTGTGTGGTTGGCAGCATGTTTCTGGATTGGTTCTAAAATGTTCCAAATGGTTGTCAGGGGGTTGCTATGCAGTTACTAGGGCATTCTGTATGGTTACCAGGGTGTTGTTATGCAGTATGTTCTAAGTAGTTTATAATCATTGCTATGCAGTTGCTAGGGCTTTCTGTGTGGTTATTAGGGTGTTGTTATGCAGTATAATCTGAGTAGTAGTTGTCAAAACTTCTGGAACGTATTAGTGAACAACTGATACAATATTTACATTCATAAACTTCTGTCTATTAATCAATCAGGATTTCATAAAAAGCATAGCACTATTACAGCTGGTTTGAAGGTCTTAAATGATTGATTGGGTTCCCTAGATGAAAAACACCACTGTGCATGTCTATTCATTGATTTGCCTAAAGCTTTTGACACAGTGGACCATGAGATTCTGTTAAATAGACTGAGATGTGTTGGTTTATCAGAAAATGCAGTTTTGTGGTTTAATGCTTATTTAAAAGGAAGAACTCAATGTGTGCAGGTTGAAGGCTGCAAATCAGATTCATTGGATGTGGTTAAGGGAGTTCTCCAAGGTTCTGTATTGGGG
>CM077224.1:2917279-2999779 GCA_039654775.1 Spinibarbus caldwelli
GTGTAATTAATCACATTAACTATCAACACGGTCCACCAACCACAAACAAACACATATTGTTAGGTTACCTTACTTAAACTGTACATTATTTGCTTAATTTTAAACATTGTATTTGTTTTTTTCCCAAAGCCCTAATAATTGTTTTGTACTTAAAAAGTTTTACTTTATCAAGAATATTTTAGCAGTCATTAAAATCTGCTCACAGAGTCTGAAAAAGAGAAATGCACTAATTGACAAATGAAAAGGACAGTGTTTCATAAATTGTAACACTGCCTGCAGACATCCGACCTAAATAGAAATTGTACTCTTTTTTTTTCTTCTTTTTTTTTCCTGGCCTGTACCATGTTTGCCAACATCTAAATGGGGTTAGTGTTTTTTTTTTTTCAAATCTATTTATTTTCTCTCTTTCAGAATTCATTGCTATATGTGGCCCACTGAATGGTATATCCTCCAACAATTAAAAAATGGCATCAACAATGGAAGCAGCAGATATCGTTGTTGTTGCCATGTACTTCGTTCTTGTCCTGGCCTTTGGCTTTTTTGCGATGTGGAAGGTGAATCGAGGTACCGTGAGCGGATACTTCCTTGCCGGTCGTTCCATGAACTGGATGATGATCGGTGCATCGCTGTTCGTGAGCAACATTGGCAGCGAGCACTTCATCGGCCTGGCTGGCTCAGGTGCAGCAAGCGGTTTTGCCGTAGGTGCTTGGGAGTTCAATGCGATTCTACTGCTGCAGCTCCTGGGCTGGGTCTTCATACCCGTTTACATCCACTCAGGTGTGTACACCATGCCGGAGTACCTCTCCAAAAGATTCGGCGGGAAGCGTCTGAAGGTTTTCTTCGCATTCCTAACTCTTCTCCTCTACATTTTCACCAAGCTCTCAGTGGATCTATATTCCGGAGCGCTCTTTATCCAGGAATCTCTGGGCTGGAACCTGTACGGGTCCATAATCCTGCTCATCACCATGACCGCCCTTCTCACAATAACTGGTGGCCTGGTGGCGGTTATCTACACGGACACTCTGCAGGCCTTCCTCATGATATCGGGAGCACTATGCCTGATGGCTATCAGTTTAGTTAAGGTCGGAGGTCTCGAGGGTTTGCACACAAAGTACATGAATGCCTCTCCCAACGTCACTGCCATTGTTCTCAAGAATAATTTCACCTACTTCAATTCCTGCGATGTGCATCCTAAGCCAGATTCGTTTAAGATCTTAAGAGGTCCTTTGGACAAAGACCTGCCATGGCCTGCTTTTCTTCTGGGCCAGACTCCAGCCTCGATCTGGTACTGGTGCGCCGATCAGGTCATAGTCCAGAGAGTCCTGGCAGCCCGGAATATTGCCCACGCCAAAGGGTCAACCCTGATGGCGGGCATCCTAAAAGTCTTACCAATGTTTATCATTGTGATTCCAGGGATGATCTCCCGTGTGCTCTTTGCTGATGAACTTGCTTGCATCGGTCCAGAGCACTGCATGCAAGTCTGCAAGAGCAAAGCCGGTTGCACTAACATTGCCTATCCTCGCCTCGTCATGAACGTCATGCCCGTAGGTCTACGAGGCTTGATGATGGCGGTGATGCTCGCCGCTCTCATGAGTGACCTGGACTCAATCTTTAACAGCGCCAGTACTATCTTCACCCTTGATATCTATAAGATGGTGCGTCATCAGGCTTCCTCCAAAGAGCTCATGGTGGTGGGACGCATGTTTGTGGTACTCATAGTAGCCATTAGCATAGCCTGGGTCCCATTTGTCATTGAGATGCAAGGTGGTCAGATGTTCCTCTACATTCAGGAGGTGTCGGATTACCTCACGCCACCCATTGCTGCACTGTTCTTGCTTGGCGTCCTTTGGAAACGTTGCAATGAGACCGGTGCATTCTGGGGTGGAATTGTGGGCTTCTTGCTAGGAGCCATAAGACTCATTCTTGCCTTTGTTTATAGAGAGCCGGACTGTGACACAACTGATGACCGCCCTGCTTTCATCAAGGATGTTCATTTCATGTATGTGGCGGCTGTGTTGTTTTGGGTTTCGGGGCTCGTGACAGTAGTCGTCAGTCTTTGCACGGATCCACCGAGCAAGGAACAGATTACTATGACTACTTTGTGGGGACTACGCAATAGGAATCAAACCGAGAACAGCAAACTTCCTCAGCTTTCTGTAGAAACAAAAAAAGAGAAGACAATGAATGAAGTGGAAATCAAACCATCATCTCAGGTTATTCAGACAGAGCCTGAAATACTTCCAAATGGCCACTTGGAGTCTCAACATACCCACAAACAACAGGGCATTGATCATGTTGGTGGAGAGAAGGGACGGTGTGTGAAATGTTTGGAGTGGTTTTGTGGGTATAATAAAAATTTAGAGGAACCAGATTCACCTTTTGGAGATGAAGACAGGAATGTTACTGAAATGCTCAAAGAACCTCCAAAAACCAAAATTATCCTCAATCTCGGTCTCTTGTTAGTGTGCGCACTTGGAATTTTCTTGTTTGTATACTTTTCTTTGTAATGCTCATAATTTTAACTATCAATCTATTTGAGTTTACATTGCAAAAACGTTATATTGATATTCTTATAGATTATTTTAAACCTATATATCTAAAGTGTGATTATGGTTGTAATTTATATTTCTCAATAGTGTTTTGCAGTGTAAGGTTAGTAATGTACAACTCATATTGTAATGCCAAGTATTACTAACCCTAACTCTGACATAACAATCAAAGAATTGATGTAATTGCATGTGAAAGGCCAAAATCTAAAAATAAGAAACATCTTCATAAAACAATGTGTAAAATCTAAGTACAATTTTTTTAAATAACGGATATGTTATTTTCTTTTTTTGTAAAGTCACACGTCAACTCCACATTTAGTGTTGATTTTATCAAAACCACATGAATCATTAACCACATGGCATTTCCTTTAAGGAATATTCCTGGTTCAGAACCAGTTCAGCTCAATTGACAGCATTTGTGACCTAATGTTGATTACCACAACAATAAATAAATCATAAATAAATTTCTACTTCTACTTTTTTCTTACTGATAAGTCCCTACTTTTCTTGAAAAATCTTGGTTATGTTGAACCATTTAACAGAATAATAGAAGTGAATGGTGGCAAAAGTTTAGCCACCAGTATCTGCGCGTGTTAACATTAAAAAAAAATAAAATAAAATAAAAAAAACTTGCCAACACTTTTTAGGTAAAAACAATGATTTAAACAGCTTTACGGAAGAATTTTCATGTTTCTGCCTAAATTTTACAAAAAGTTGACTATTAACTTCCATTATAAGTGCCTTAGTGTAACCTTGATTTGTGTCATTTTTTCCCCACAATTTTCACAAATGCAGTTGATTGAGTTTTGCTTATTTGCTTATATTTTAGAGTAATGCAGGTTAAATTCAACAGTCTGTGAACTGACTGTGTGTGTGTGTGTGTGTGTGTGAGTCAGTCTCACCACTGAAAACATCTCTACCCACTGCTGACCCCATTAAAAAATCCATAGAACTTTTTTGGGTTTGTTTGTTAATGTGTGTTTGTCATTCTTTAAGGTCACTGGAATTATGTGGGCTAATTAAAAACTCTTGTCCAAATAAAAAAAACATTCAAATATTTAACTCTCCGACCTGAAAATGTACACATTCCCAGTCCATGTCAGCATAGCGACTGAATTAAAATCATTTCGGCATCTCTCTCTCTCTCTCGCACTTTTGTATTTACTTGGTTTGCATTCTTCAAAGCTGGTTAGTTTTTAGCAGTAAGACGGTGGGTATTTCTGTATTCAGGTCTTTGTGGTTGTCTTTCTTTGGAACCTCACCTATGTAGATTTGTGGGTTGTTTGCGGTCAGTTTCACTGAAGGAGAAAAACCGAAAAACCACTGGAAACAGCAGCAGATTCAACTGCATGACCAGAGACAGTTAAGGATCTAGGTGGTTTGTATCATTTCCTAACAGATTTGAACTCATCATTTCTCGTTTCTCTATTTTTTATTTTATTTTTTTTAATTACTTCCCGTTAGAGTTTGGTATGAAATGCCACACAGTTCTCTTGCTCTATATTTGTATAGGTTTGTTGATTTGACATTTTTAAACAGGTTTCCCCTGTCCGCAGAGCTAGGTTTATTAAGTTCACTTGTGTGACAGTCTACTAGTCAAGTTTACTTGGGTTAGTACTTTGGCTGAGAACAAGTCATTTGTGGTTTGGCTGTATCAAGGCCAATCTGTGTGAATGTGTGTTTACTGGCAACACTGAATTCCCAGAAGTAAGAAGGATGTACTTCTTTATTTCAAATCAGAATAGCGTGAGTATTGCAAACTTGCGTGTAGAAACTATTCTTTTAATTAGCCATAACAAAAATGCATTCCATATATCTCATTAACATAACTACTCTTAAAAAACTTTTTACAAAGTCTGTGTAGATTTTGAATAGGGTGTTGACTGCCTCCAGACATCGCTGATTGTGTGGGGAAGTACAAACTTTAAGGCATCTTCTTGATTAGGTGGGAATGTGATGTTGTGAAAAACATCAGAAGAATGATAAAGCGTAATCTTTATTTGTTGACTATTATTGGAGATGAAGACTTTATGGGAAAAGTAAAAAAAAAAAAAAAAAAATCCTAGCACTATATTTTAAGTTCCTCCAGGCGTCAAATGTCTCCAGGCAAAGTGGACTTAATAATGACCTGCTGTGAGCTTTCACTTGAGATTTTGGTTTTGGAATTATACAGTAGGAGACATTTGATATGAAGGAGAGAGAGAAAATGGGGTCTGAAGTGCAGTATTGTGTTTTATTTTTACTGAAGTACACAGCAAACCCGTTAGGCCTGTTCTAGTTATCATACATTTCTGCATAGTTTGTCATTTTACTGTGAAAAGTGCACTGTTGTCTGATTTCAAAATCTGTGAACAAAATATATTTTTAGTATTGTATATGTGCTGCTTAGTATCATTCCAAAACAGTCTGTGCCACTCTCTTGGGGTTTTCCTCAGTTTCCACTCTCTGATAATGTAACTGTCCGGTCCATGGCCTTCCGTCCGTTTGCCACAAGAGGTCGCCCTTCCAATATATTGACTCTCACACTACACAGACTGTTTCATGTTACGTTGGACTACTTTTCCCACATGCCAATTCACTAATTGCACGCTCACCTGCAGTCAATTACACACACTATATTACACCCACTTAGATCCTTCTCAAATCGCCGAGTATTGTCTGCATTTATCGCTCTCCTAGTGATGGCAATTTACGGAGCCAGTTTATTGTCAGAGTTTTGTCTAGTTCCATGTTCCTTGCTCTAGTCCAGTCTAGTTACTTCTAGTTTTGCCTGATTGTCTGCTTCCTGATCGCCTGCCTGTCCTGGATTGTTCTCTCGTCTTGTCATTTGGACTCTGTTTGTACCGCACCTGGATTATCGTCTCTCTGTGGATTATTCGCTTGCCTCTTCCTTTGGATTACGTTCGCAATCGATCGACCCACGCCTGTTTACTTGAATACTCTTCTGTCTTGCCCTCTATATACCTGTTTGCCATTTGTCCGACCCTTGCCTGTGTTGACCATGCAAATGGATCCGCACGCTTCTCGCTTCAGTTACTCCGTAGTCTCAGCCTCAGACGTCACGCCCATGGACCGTTGTCTAAATGTCTGATGCATAGGGCACACTTAGCTGGAAACACTTCAGGAGTTTCGAAGTCATCGGATTGGTTGAATTATACAGGATTTCCGGGAGATGTGTGTGTCACGTTCTTTAACGTTCCGCCTGGAAACAAAGATGCTGTGATGCCAAAACCCCTCAGGAAAGAAGAAGCTGTTGAGTTTACAACTGTGATGACGAGCGCTTATCAGGATCAACTAAACGCTGGATTTTCAAAAGTAGGCCTATGTGAAATATTTAATGTTCGTGGCATAGAATCTTTAAAATACGTCCGAGAGTTTTACACACTGGTCTGTTATTGTGGCGATATTTCCACGCCCTGAAACGTGACGCTGAACGAAACGAACTGTGATTGGTTGTTTGACATGTCGGTCAAACGGCCTCATGGGCGGGCCTTGGCCAATGAATGCTGCCATGGATTCCAGACCTTCAGCCATCAGTCTGAAGGTCTAGCTACGCGAGACTAGTAACTCCGTAACAGTAACGCTGCAATTTTGTGACTTGAAATTTAGTTTTAAGCAGTTTTGTGTGTGTATGTGTACTTGTTGATCAAATACCTGTTACTATATAATCATCATGAGGCTCTAAAAGAATTCAAGAGATAGCTATACATTGTTAGTTGACATTAAGACTATTTTAAACTTTTTTTGTTTGTTTGTTTTTTAGTATATAATCATTCATGTTTTGTTGAGCTTGTATTGACATGTTATTGAGCGTGGAATATTTGTACTTTTACTTTTTTGTACAGTTTTTACAATATTTTACAGTAAAAAGCAGTCACACCACACAACCATTTGAAATTAACTAGTGAACAACATTAAAGTTACAGCAGCTACATATAAACACATTCAAACATTTAGGGTTGGTAAGTTTTTTTTTTTTTTTTTTTTTTTTTTAAAGGAAGGCTCTTCTGCTCACCAAGGCTGCATTTATTTGATCAAAAATACAGTAAAATTGTAAAATATTAAGATATTAAGATGATAACTTTTTATGTGTGTATATAGTAAAATGTAATTTATTTCTGTGATTAAAGCTGAATTTTCAGCATCATTACTCCAGTCTTCAGTGTCACATGATCCTTCAGAAATCATTTTAATATGCTGATTTGCTGCTCAAGAAACATTTCTGATTATTATCAATGTTGATAATAGTTCTTTCCCAATATTCTTGTGGAAACTGTGATACATTTTATCTTTATTAGGATTCACAGATGAATGGAAGTTTTTTTTTTTTTTAAAGCATTTGAAGTAAATGTTTTTGTAACAATGCAAAAGTTTTTAACTGTCACTTTTGATCAGATTAATGTGTCATTGCCAAATCTTACTGACTCCAAACTTTTAATATGATCTTTTTGATACAATTAACTCTTCATGCTGAATTTAAAAAAAAAAAAATTGAACTAGCTTTGATGTCAATTATCATTCCTTACCTGAATAGATATTTTTAGAATA
Organism: Spinibarbus caldwelli; assembly: GCA_039654775.1. Lineage (NCBI taxonomy): Eukaryota > Metazoa > Chordata > Actinopteri > Cypriniformes > Cyprinidae > Spinibarbus > Spinibarbus caldwelli. The sequence goes on from CM077224.1 coordinate 2,924,377, forward strand.
GGCTAGCTATTGTTTTATAAACAACCTTTCTAGAAGTGTGAACTGGTTTCAGTCCATTGCGTGCCACCTGAGAACATCCGTATACTTTACCGGTGACATAACATGCACAGGTGAAAGCAGGAAATAAAACAGTAAATGCCAGAGAAAGTAAAAATGAAAACCACTGTGTTGTGTGACATTATGAAACACCTTTTGCGATCTTGTTTCCGTGTAGCAGTAAATATACAGGGGATTTTTTAACTTGCAGTACAGTTTGGGGTACCAAGATAGTTATTAGTGATTATCAGTTCATCATATCCTAATGATTCTGATTGTTAAATATTTAGAAATATATATATTTCTAAATATTTAAATTTAAATATGAGTGAACTATTTTATTATGTGATTGTTATTTTTATTTGTTTTTTAATATTTCTATTTAGCTTTGCTTTTATTTCAGTTTTAGCTTTACTAATGTTTAATTAATTTTAGTACGTGTTATGTCAGTTTAGAGTTATCTAATATTTTTCATCTAGTTTTTAATCTAATATTTATATTTTATTCTATTTCAGCTTTATGTTTGGTTGACAATAACAGTCAGTAGGGTCCAGTGTTGCTTTGGACCCCAATGTTTTTTCCAAATATTGTATAACTGCGCGTGCCTAGAATCATAATAGACTTTCATTGAAGCACACAGCTTATACAGTTAAACCGGAAACTTGGGAAATCCCATTCCTACTGTCCTTTATTCACTAAATTTTTTCTAGCGATTTAATCACCTTGGAGACTGAACTAGTATTGAATTACAATAAATATGCAGAAGTTGATTCTTCCTTTTGTCCAGGTTTGACGGTTAGTGTAGGTGTTTCCTCATTGTGTTAACAACAGATGAAATCTGAGCTGATCAACCTGAGATATTTAATACAAGGTCAAGTCGTTGAGGAACTAATTTGATTTCATTTCAGAAAAAAGTTAATCGCTTCCACTAAAGTGATGACTTGCGTTATTCAAGGGTTAGTTCACCCAAAAATGAAAATTAGCCCATGATTTACTCACCCTCAAGGCATCCTACTGTAGGTGTATATGACTTTCTTCTTTCAGACTAATCCAATCAAGTTTAGTTTTTTATTTAAAAAAATGTCCTGGCTCTTACAAACTTTATAATGGCAGTGGGTGTGTATTTTTTCAGCAGCTCATACATCCATAATAAAACGTGCCTCATACAAAAACGCATTGATTCAATATAGGCGGCCTTTATGTTGACTAATGTAATGGTCTTCTTGCTGGAGTATCTAATCCTCCATTAACAAACTTCAATATTTACAAAATTTGGCCGCTAGAATTCTGTCTGGGGTCAGGGCTGGTGATCATACTGCCCCTGTTTTGGAGTCTTTGCACTGGCTTCCTGTAAGGTACCATAGTGATTTTAAAATCCTTATGTTAACATATAAGGCTTTGCATGATCTGGCTCCTCAGGTCTTGACTGACCTTTTGATGCCTTACACAACATGTCGTCATAGGCGTAAATCCCGGGGGGGACAGGACCCCCCCCATCTGAGGGTTGTCCCCCCTAAAAATATCATTACAAGCAACTCTGTGTCTTGAAAATAATATAATGGACATATACTTAAAATAATTGTGTAAGTAGTAAAACAAAATAAACGCAAAAAAGCGTTTTAAGTTCAGAAGTGTTTTGATTCCCCCCTCTCTTGCCTCACAGTGGTTTGGTCCACTGCCTCAATACATTCAGGACACGAGCCAGGTGGGAGCAGTGTTGCCAAGTCCGCGGTTTTTCCGCAGAATTGGGCTACTTTTACGCTCTTTCCGCGGGATGTTTTTCATGTCCGCGGGTTGGAGCGACCCCAATAACGTGATATTTAGCCCCTGGAAAGTGACATTTATCAGGGGAACCCCACCAAAAAATGTGTATTTTACCCCACCGGAACGCGATTTTTACTGGAAATCCCCCCTGAAAAGCGATTGGGCTAGTTTTGTATGGCAAGCCGTTCAGGAAATAATTCATGTGTATTGTGTGAATATGGATTGGTTCTCTGGTTGAATGTATGTTTCAATGACAAACGCATTTGTTTATAATACATTAGTATAACCAGACATATATTGGTTTAGATACATCGGTCTGAACACATGCACATGGGTTTGCTGCTGTATAAGTTGGTTTGTTAAAGTAAACATTGGGCTCCTCAAATATGAAATGGTTTCCTCAGCTATATATTGGTTGAGATAAATCAGTTTCCTCAAGTATACACTGGTTTCTACAAGTATACATTGGTTTGTATATATATATATCATTTTCTTCAAGTATATTATGGTTTGGATACATTGGTTGGCTCAGGTATACATTGGTTTGTTCAACTGTATATTGGCTTAGATACATCGGTTTACTTAAGCTTATATTGTTTTTTTCAATTATATGTTGGTTTAGATACATCGGTTTCCTCAACTATGTATTGGTTATTATATATTGGTTTATTCAAGTATATATTGGTCTGTATATATTGGTTTCTTCAAGAATATATTGGTTTGTATATATATTGGTTTCTTCAAGTATATATTGGTTTAGATACATCGGTTTTCTCAACGATGTATTGGTTAGCATATATTGGTTTCTTCAAGTATATATTGGTTTGGATACATCAGTTTGCTCAACGATGTATTGGTTGGTATACATTGGTTTCTTCAAGTATATATTGGTTTGGATACATCGGTTTTCTCAACAATGTATTGGTTGGTATACATTGGTTTCTTCAAGTATATATTGGTTTGGATACATCGGTTTGCTCAACGATGTATTGGTTGGTATACATTGGTTTCTTCAAGTATATAATGGTTTAGATACATCGGTTTTCTCAACGATGTATTGGTTGGTATACATTGGTTTCTTCAAGTATATATTGGTTTGGATACATCGGTTTTCTCAACGATGTATTGGTTGGTATACATTGGTTTCTTCAAGTATATATTGGTTTGGATACATCGGTTTGCTCAACGATGTATTGGTTGGTATACATTGGTTTCTTCAAGTATATATTGGTTTGGATACATCAGTTTGCTCAACGATGTATTGGTTGGTATACATTGGTTTCTTCAAGTATATATTGGTTTAGATACATGTTAGTTAGGGCTGTCACGATATTAGAGTTTTCATATCACGGTTATTGTGGCCAAAAGAATTCACAATATCGATATATCACTTTATCTATAGAAACCTTCGGGTGAAAAAAGACATCAGTCAAATTATTTTTTTACTTTGTTTATTGAGTTTTTCTTTTTCACCCAATGAACATAAAGATACTGATAAACACAGGGCACAAGACTCTGGCTTTCTCTGTCTTCTTTGGAGCTCCTATGAAATAACGAGAGAAAATATTGTCAAGTTCAACAGTATGATTAATAAATATTAATGGTAACACTTTACAATAAGTTGTCATTTGTTAACATTAGTTAATGTATTAACTAACATGAACGAACAATGAACAATACATTTATTACACAATTTATTAATATTTGTTAATGTTAGTTAATAAAAATACAGTCGTTCATTGTTCATGTTAGTTCACAGTGCATTATTTTCTACAAACACAACTTGTGATTTTAATAATGCATTAGTAAATGCTGAAATTAATATGAACTAAGATTAATAAATGATGTGGAAGTATTGTTCATTCTTATTTAATGTTAACTAATGTAATTAACTAATGTTAACTATTAAACCTTATAGTAAAGTGTTGCCATATTAACATTTAAACTGATACTTTAACCTGTTAACTTGTGTACGCATGTTTTAAGCTCTTTAACCTATAGTTGCGCCGGCGCCACTGAAGTCATGTAGTAAGAGCGCTGCTAATTCAGTTTTAATGTGCGTCTAGGACAGCCGCAGATGAGGCATTAAGTACATGGCACTGCGACCAACTTACCATTTTACAGAGTTTAATGTAGCAATGCGGTCGCTCAGTTTTTCTAGATCAGTTTTAATGGTGTAACTGTTAATAGATTTGAACAAAGAAATAAAGTGCTTCTACGCACAGGCCGTACTGATTGCAAATACAAAAATAAGACGAGTAAAAAAAACGCGGTACTTATTAAAATAATCACCCTTTACTTAAATATATGAACACAGAAAACCTCTGTTAACAGGTTAATCTACCATTTCCCATTCTATGATTTATAAAATAATCGCAATTTACTCTGTATAACTGAACATATGGGGGAAGTCGTGGCCTAATGGTTAGAGAGTTGGGCTAGTAACCTGAAGGTTGCCGGTTCGATTCTCACACCGGCAGGAATTGAAGGTGGGGATTGTGAATGAACAGCACTCTCTCTGCCTTCGATACCATGACTGAGGTGCCCCTGAGCAAGGCACCGAACCCCCAATTGCTCCCCGGGCGCTGGAGCAATGGCTGCCCACTGCTCCGGGTGTGTGTTCACGGTGTGTGTGTGCGTGTGTTCACTATTCACTGCTGTGTGTGTGCACTTGGATGGGTTAAATGCAGAGCACCAATTTCGAGTATGGGTCACCGTACTTGACAATACGTCACGACTTTCACATAGCTTTCCTCGGAGTAGCTGCGTGCGCTGCGTCTTCTTCTTGTTTGACAGGTGTCAGGGTTAAGGCGCAATACTGCGCTGGAGTATTTAAATGTCGTGTTATCATAAGTGTCCTGTTCATTTTAAATATTGCGGTTATCGCCAATACCGGTATATCGTCACACACTAAATTAACACGAGATCGATAATTGATGCTTTGAATATCACGGTTATCATCAATACCGGTATATCGCGACACCCCTAATGTTGGTATATATTGGTTTTTTCAAGTATGTATTGATTTAGATACATCGGTTTCCTTAAGTATATATTGGTTTGAACATATTGTTTTCTTCAATTATATGTTGGTTTACAGACATAGGTTTCTTCAAGGTTGTTCATTTATACATTGGTTTGTCAAAATACATGTTGTTGGTTCAAATATGTATTGGTAAGGACACATTGGTTTGCTGGTGAGTGTATGGTATTATGTCACAATTGTTTTCTACATGTCAAAATATTCTTTTATTAGTTTAAACAAGGAGTACTGTACAACTAAAAGAGTGTATAATGTGCATATAATTTGCTGAAGAAATAAAATTAATATACACTCCTTTAAATATTTATTCATGCAAATTGCATTTCCTATATTGATTTCTTTATTACTCATGTGAAATTGTGGGAGTATTTCATAGACTGATATAGTTGTACACAGTAATAAATTAACAACACATAGACACGAGAAGCAGATGTTTAATAAAAACATTTTTGATCAGACCTTTTGATTTTGATTATAATTAAAGCATCTGCATAGTTTCTTCTTTTTTAAAAAAAAAATATGCACATACCAGTGATGGTTTTGTGCATTCATGACCAAAAAAAAAAGAAAAAAAAAAGGAAAAGATAAAGATACTTGAAGAAACCAATGTATACCAACCAATACATCGTTGAGCAAACTGATGTATCCAAACCAATATATACTTGAAGAAACCAATGTATACCAACCAATACATTGTTGAGCAAACCGATGTATCCAAACCAATATATACTTGAAAAAACCAATATATACTTGAAGAAACCAATATATATACAAACCAATATATTCTTGAAGAAACCAATATATACAGACCAATATATACTTGAATAAACCAATATATAATAACCAATACATAGTTGAGGAAACCGATGTATCTAAACCAACATATAATTGAAAAAAACAATATAAGCTTAAGTAAACCGATGTATCTAAGCCAATATATACAGTTGAACAAACCAATGTATACCTGAGCCAACCAATGTATCCAAACCATAATATACTTGAAGAAAACAATATATATACAAACCAATGTATACTTGTAGAAACCAGTGTATACTTGAGGAAACCGATTTATCTCAACCAATATATAGCTGAGGAAACCATTGCATATTTGAGGAGCCCAATGTTTACTTTAACAAACCAACTTATACAGGAGCAAACCCATGTGCATGTGTTCAGACCGATGTATCTAAACCAATATATGTCTGGTTATACCAATGTATTATAAACAAATGCGTTTGTCATTGAAACATACATTCAACCAGAGAACCAATCCATATTCACACAATACACATGAATTATTTCCTGAACGGCTTGCCATAGTTTTGGGCTAGTTTTGAGTAGCAAATGGGCGGGTTTTGCTGTGAAAACCTGGCAACCCTGGGTGGGAGAGAGCAAAATTCCTTAGTAGTTATGTGTAAGTAATTAGGCTGTCAAGGCTATTTTATTCTCTTTAAACATCGGGTGAAATTATTCTTTCTCTTTAATACAGATGATGCTGGATCATTAATAAATTAGTCATGACAAAAAATAATGATATCCGATGTATTTTCTATGAGCAATTTATAAGGTTACCAAGCTTAATACCGTAGCTTGTCACCCACTACAACTAACACAGCGATAAACCTGTGTGTGAACTGATATTAGGCTAATATTGTAGACCTGCCGATGTGTTGGGTTTTGCTCAGTATGATGTTAAGTGGCAGGCTTAATGCGGTTGAATATCTAAAGAGATGTACTCGGTCCCAGACGAAACCTAAAATACTATGGAGGACGCAAAATAATCATTATAATATGACCGCGTGGTGAACCATATGAACCGAACTCATATTTAAACACGGTCTCCATGCTGTTTACACATGCTGTGTACACATATCTATCCTTACAAGTACAATTTTGGCTGTATTATTTGTGTCCCCTTCAAAAATTGCTGTTGAGAAATTTTATGTTTCTTGTCCCCCTCTACTGTTAGATTAAATTTACGCCCCTGCATGTCGTAATCTGCGTTCCTCAGAGTGGTTTCTTAGTTGTTCCCAAGACACGGCTTCGTTCTAGGGGTGATAGAGCATTTTCTTCTTATGCTCCTAAGCTTTGGAATTCTCTCCTGGCAGACATCAGGGAAGCAAATTCACTAGGGACTTTTAAATCTCTTCTTAAAACATTCTATTTTAGGATTGCTTTTACTTGATTATTCATTTTATTTTTGCATTGTTTGTTGTATATTTATTGTATTTAAAGTGTGCTGTTTTCTCTGTTATGTTTTCTTGTAAAGCGCTTTGAGAAAGCAACTTTAATCTTTAAAGCTATATAAAATAAATGTATTATTATTATTATTATTATTATTATTATTATTATTATTATTATTATACACCTAGGCTGCCTTGAGAGTGTGTAATCATGGGATAATTTTCATTTTTGACTGAACTAACCCTTTCAGTGTTCATTACAAACCAAAACACTAGTATGTAAAACATCTGAGTTCGAAACCTGCCATATAATGCATGAATGCGACACAAACCTCTTACGATAATAAACGCACCCTTATTTGCCTCTCAGTAGGTGTTGACGGAGATTCACATTTCCTCTTCCTTGAAACAAAGCATCTAAACAATTATTAAGCAGGAAGCTGGTGCTGTTTTTTTTCAGACCTGCCTTTTTCAGACGAATCTGATAAACCAGTTACTATATTCAGACCTACATAGCTTGTAAATAATGTCAGAAAAGGAACATCTGCTCCAATTCATACAGGCATGTTTCTGTAAAACAAAGACTATCAATTGAGCATCTAAAGGCATTGACGTTCGGACTAAAATAGCACTCTCTCGAGTGCAAGATATTATTCAAACCACTTTAGTTTCAATGTTTTATCTGTTTTGAATGTACAGTACATAGCAAAAGTAAATGCAAATGTAATTTTAGTCACTTTTATTGCTGTTAATCTTGTATGACAAAGGAATTACATAACACCATCATCAAGTCAAGGCTGCCACAAACACAGAGACCATTAATTTACAACAGTGATTCAATAACATCATTACATGGAACATGTCTTTGCATATTTTTTTGTTTACATCATCAGGGCCATTTTTGACCATAGTGCCGTCCAGGCTGTTTGCACTCTGGAGCCAAAGAGGGTTGTTTGTTCTGAAATGACACATTTGTGACCCTGGAGCATAAAAGCAGTCATAAGTAGCACAGGTATATTTGTAGCAATAGCCAACAATACATTGTATGGGTCAAAATGATCCATTTTTCTTTTATGCCAAAAATCATTAGGATATTAAACAAAGATCATGTTCCATGAAGGTATTTTGTAAATTTCCTACGGTAAATATATCAAAACTTAATTTTTGATTAGTAATATGTATTGCTAAGGACTTCATTTGGACAACTTTAAAGGCGATTTTCTCAATATATTGATTTTTTTGCACCCTCAGATTCCAGATTTTCAAATAGTTGTATCTCAGCCAAATATTGTGCTGTCCTAACAAACCATACATCAATGGAAAGATTATTTATTCAGCTTTCAGATGAGGTATTAATGTTAATTTCATAAAATTGACCCTTATGACTAGTTTTGTGGTCCAGTGTCACATTTATGTTTATGCATTTGGCAGACACTTTTATTCCAAGCGACTTACATTGCATTCAATATGTACATTTAATTCATGAATCCTCGGGAATCAAACCCATGACCTCAGCACAACAATATGAAACATTTTCATATTATGTTGCTTCTCTAATTTTACATGCAAGTATAGCCGAAATCACAGCACAGCTATTGCCTTTATCTTATGTGTATTTGACTTCATCAGATGACGGCTCGATTATCAGGATTTTTGTGCAGATTAACGTCTAGGAAGGGAGAGCTGGTTATTTAGTCTTAATGGGTCACGTTTCAATCACTATTTCATATTCATTCCGACAACAGAAACAGTGAAATATATCAGTGAAAACAGTTTTATTGAGAATTGCATTTAGCTGCAAATTACAGTATGTGGGCACAGAGAGGCAAACAAATGTAATAATAAATAATAAATGTAGCCTACATTTTGCATGTTCAGAAGAAGTGAGCTCCCCTGTCATGCGGAAATGTAAACAGGTTTGTGTAAGTAAATTGTTCAGTGCAAAGAAAGAGAAGTAATGGGAACCTGGAATTTCTTTTTTTCATGTGTCTAATAGACATGAACAAGTTCTTTGAAAAACATCTATGACCTTTGAAACATGTCAAGTCTTCATGTTGACTGGTTTCAATAATAATAAACATACATTTGCATAAAGCATCCATATTTGTCCATGCCCATGTTGATTAGAGTATTAAAAACTTGAAAAGTATTAATTTAAGGTACATTTAAAACAAATAAAAATGTGCGATTAAGTTCCGATTAATCATGAGTTAGCTCGTGACAATCATGTGATTAATCACGATTAAATATTTTAATCGATTGACAGCCCTAATATATATATATATATATATATATATATAAATAAAAAGATATTTTGAAAAAAAACATAATGAAAGTCGATAGCAGTGCTATTTTATATGCTATTATAGTATTTATATTTAAGTATTTATGTTTATATTATAGTATTTATATTAAAAAATTATCCATATAATGAATGTTGATAGCAGGGATATTTTTAGTATTTTTATATGCTATTATAGTATTTTAGATTATATTTAATATTTTTTAGTTTTTAATTTAAGCTTTCATAATTTTGTGCTTTTGACAGAGGGTCATTTTATGGTGGAGTGTCCCTTCATATGTCAGCTGTTTCATAGTGCTTTTGACTTTGGCTCATCGTTTACTGTACATTTCTTTTCTTTTTTTATTCGAGTTTATTGTACATTTCAATCACCAGCGTGAGTCTCAGCTGCTTTGATCATGCGTGATGTTGGTTTGCAGGTTTGTTGATCACAGCCACTTTAATGATCAGTTTTCCTCATGAGCCGATCACATTTGAACATTTCCACGATGGCCTGCTTAAAACAATCCCCTGATAACGTATAGAGCGGCAGGTTAAAAATGATGTTGATTGCAGCGATCGGCCTCGAGATGATATATGCGGCATGAACGCTATGGTCCAGCATGCAGTCGGTTTCCGGAGTGAGTCTCGTGTAGATCCTCAAAGCCCGTAGCACATGAAAAGGGAAAAAGCACACAATGAAACACGTCAGAATCAACACGATGAGCCGCCTCGCTCGAAGCCGTTTGCTGCTTCCCATGTGAGGACCCTTCTTTAGCACTTTAATGATGCGCCAATAGCAAAGACAGACCACGATTAGAGGAACCACAAATCCAAGCACGGTCAACACCCAACTATACGGCCAGATGAATTTTGGGTCATTGCTCGCGAGGTCCAAGCAGTAGGTTTTGTTGTCCTGCTGCTTAGTTTCAAAGAAGTTAAAAACTGGACTTATTTCTGCAACCGTCACGGCCCAAACCAGAACGCACGCCAGCGTTCCCCAGCGCTTCTGCTTGATGCTGTGTGTGTGCGCCGGATGCACGACCGCCACGTAGCGAAAGATGGCCAGACAGGTGAGGAAGAGGACGCTGCCGTAGAGGTTGAAGTGGAAGATGAAGCGCGTGAAGCGACACATGACGACGCCCAGCGTCCACGTGTCGTTGAGGACATAGTAGTAAGTCAGGAAGGGCAAGGAGATCATGAAGAGGAGGTCGGTGATGACGAGGTTCACCATGATGATGGTGCTGCTCTTCCAGGGACGAACTTTGACCACGTAGACCAGCAGAGCGGTGATGTTGCCCACCACGCCCACAATGAAGATCGTACTGTACATGACAGGCAGATAGTAGCGTTTCACCAGATCGTCCACATCGGTGCAGTTGTCAATCGAGCTGTTAGTCAAGCCGTAGTAAAGGTTGCTCATGGTTGATCCTGCAGCACGAATGAAGAAAAAATTGTTAGAAAGCTCACATAAAACTGATGGGATTTTCACAGACTCTTCTTGTTTTCTGCTTCGCTTCAATCTCTGACATGAATTCCTGGGATTTCAGGCAGGACTTGGTTCAGTTTGTTTTACCTGATTTCACACAATAACCTTGTAAAGGTTATTCAAACACCGCAGTCTACATGCCATCTCTATTTAAACAATGAATTTCAACACTTGTGAAATTCCAAGATGGATCTTTTGCCGTTTCAGTGTGAAACTGAATTACAGTAATAGTTATTTCACATATATTATATGTGGAATATGTATTATATTTTTAATAATAATAACAATAATAATAATAATAGAAATTACATGTAATTGCAATTAAAATAATATAATTAAACAATTATTTATATATATATATATATGTGTGTGTGTGTGTGTGTTGTTGTTATTATTATTATTATTATTATTATTATTATATTAACCGCTAGCTTCACCAGATAAAAAGCAACATCTGCGGATTTCATTGCAATAATAATAATAATAATAATTTACTTCAACAGTTCAACATCATGGTACATGTGGATTGAAAAGAGCACAGGGTCCTCTGTTTTAACAGCATTTTTGTCATGTTTTCCTGTAAAAAATATCTAAACCACATTTTGTATTTAAAAACGAAAAAATATCAGTATTATATTTATATTATTGGTCAGGTTATTACTTAAAAACACAAAAGCAATAAAAATATTAAAACAAAAATGAAAACAATGTTTTTTATTCATTTATTTTGTTGTTGTTGTTTCAGCTTATAGTGTTTGTACTGCCTTGAAATATTATGTTTACTCACCTTGAAAGTTGTATTATAACACTACATTTAGCAAATTGCAGCAATCATTTTTTACAGTAATAATTTAAAATATTTTCTCTGAAAATATTTTTATATAGCCAGTTTTGCTTTTAAGTAAATGTACTGTTGTTTGAAGGATGTTTATAGATATGATAATGACAAAAATACTGAGATCTAAAAACACAGTTCAACAGTCTGTTTTAGAAGTAAATGAATGAATTCTTACAATAGGTGCTGGTGCTTCAGATTCAACTGCTGGTTCCTCAGGGAAATAGACTGCGTTGATCTCGTGAGCAGTTTAAACCCCTGAGCTGATCCTCCCTCTTCTACGGAACATTTCCCGGTAAACTTCTGATGTAGATCTTATTCATCTGCATTCCTGTACGTCACATCTGAATACCATCAGTGAACCATCTGCCAACTGACAGGCAGTACGATCCGTAAACACATGGGCCTATGGGCGGGATTTACAGGTAGAGCCTGACAGGTGCGATCTCATTGTTATGAAACTTGATTATGGGAAAGTGTGCCATTGACAAGCTCTGGTAAATTCCTTTGCTGTCAATGCTGTATTAGCATGATGACCTGTTTGAAGATGTTTTATCACTCATCCAAGACGGCAACAATTATTGTGTCATGTGTTATCTGGGTTTGCATGCCAGCTTTGATAAAATGATCACATGCAGGAGGCACCGGTGCAATTATCAGCTTTACAAACACTGTCCCAAGAGAAATAAATAATGCTTAGTCTTTACTGGCATTCTATCCATCCTCAACAGAATCCCAACTAACAAAAATATCAAATTATAAAAACATTTTTTTCTGAATGTCCTCCTGAACTTTCAGAACATCTATTTTTTAAAAAAAAATATATATATTTGTTTGTTTTAAAACAAGTTGTTACTAATAATGTTTGAAGAAATGTCCAACAAAAACGTTTCAGAAAAAAACAGGAATGATGAATAAATGAAGTATTAACTTGTGCTATGATCTTGAGATCAGATAATTTTGAACAAACATTCTATTAACATTAGCTACTGGAAGAACATTTGTTTATAACTTTGAGAGAACCTTACCAGAACACTGTTGTTAGCATTAACCAAAGTTATAAGAACCTGAAAATGATATACCATTTTTTTTTTCATGGTAGAGTTGTTCATCCCTTTTTCCTTTTATGTTAATTTAAAATGGGGCTGGCAACACCAAGGTCATGGGTTTGATTCCCACACAATGCATGACCTGATGTACTGCATATGCAATGTAAGTCACATTGGATAAAAGCATCAGTAAAATGCATAGAACGTAAAATTAACCACAAAAAAATATATATAATAATTAATTAATTAATTAAGTAATTTTAACAACCCCATGAAATTGAGTTTGTGGTTTTTGCCCAGCTAAAAACAAATGTTCTAAGAACATTTTGCTGATGTTCTCATAAAGTTATGAAAAGGTTATTTCCTCATTTTCTCTGAACATTCAAAACATTCAGTTGTTAAAATGCAATAAAACTTTTTTCTTGTTGATATGATCAAAGGGACAATGCATTGCATAATTCTGCAAAAATTAGGCTATTGGAATGTTACTTTTGAATGTTTTTTAAAGCATTCTGAAACAAGTCTAACATTTTAAAATGTTAGATGAACACCTAAACAAAACATTTCAGGAAAAAAAAAAAAAAAAAAAAACATTCCAAGAATATTGAATGTGATGATAAACATGATAAGCATGATAACTTTGAACGAGCATTCTGTTGTCATTACTGGAAGAACCTTTGTGAGAACATTGTTAGCTGAGTAGCTTTTATGTCTATAGCTTTGAGCTTGTCTGTATGCTAAATGCTCCTAAACATGACAGAATTCATTCACTATGCTTTAAAGCAGAGATACCGATACAGATTTTTGTCCAATCAAAAGCTCTTTAGGTGAATGTCCTTCTTTTAATTTCACTAGCAAACATCATGGACTGACTTAAGCATACTGCTTGTAAGACTATCATGGCATTCATTGTAAGTATTATATGGCAGAAATAGTAAGTGCTGAAGTCTTGATCCAGTGCTGTGATATAATAAGGATTACTGCCTGCTTTGTTAAAAAAAAAAAAAAAAGTTAACTCTTTATATGTCTCTCCCAAACTTCCTGTTGCAATAGCAAACGCACGAAGGTAACTGCCCACTGAGCCATTTCATGAGTTAAATGTGATGCATTTAACTAACTACAAACAATGTGTGATAAAAATATTTGTGAATAGTGATATGAAGCCGGAGATTGTTACTGTTGCTAACTTTAGACAAGCGTTTGCCAGCCTCTAGTGGTTGATGATGGAACTGCAGGACGATCGTGAGAGCTAATGATAAATTCACTGATTCAGTGCTCAAAATCAAGTCACGCCTTTCTCACTGTCTTCATTTTCAATATACGTCTGTGTGTGTGTGTACTTGTTAATACTACATTGTGGGGACCAAATGTCCCTACAAGGATAGTAAAATCTGACATTTTGTCTGCGGTCCCCACGAGGGAAAAAAAAATATTAAAAATAGTAGGCTAAATGATGTTTATCTGAAAGTATAAGAATGCAAACAGGTTTTCTGTAAGGGGTGGGTTTAGGGTTAGGGGATAGAAAATATTGTTTGGTCAGTTTAAAAGTAATAGAAGTCTATGGAAAGTCCCCACAATTCACAGAAACAAACGCGCGCTGTGTGTGTGTGTGTGTGTGTGTGTGTGTGTGTGTGTGTGTAAGGAGGACCAAATGTCTCCACAAGGATAATAAAACCTGAAATTTTTGACATTGTGGGGACCGGCCTATAAATGTAATAGAAGTCTATGGAAAGTCCCCACAATTCACAGAAACAAACGTGTGTGTGTGTGTGTGTGTGTGTGTGTGTGTGTGTGTGTGTGTGTGTGTGTGTGTGTGTGTGTGTGTGTTTCAAACTAAACCACCACCTTTTTCGACACTTGCTTTTTAATTATTTAATGCAGTGCCGTTTAGGCTCTTTTTTTTTCGATTTAAGTGTCCAAATACATTTTGGGGCAACTCTGTATAATCCGTTCTTAAATACTTCAGGAGTCATTAAATTATTTGTCATTAAAAATCATTATTACTCTTCATTTACTGAAAGGTTAGAACATGACTTGAAATTTCAGAGGTCCTTTAGTAAATAATTTAGATCACAGAGGATCAGCTGAGAGAAAAGATTAGGAACCACTGCGGTTAAGAAATCATTAAAGAGTTTAAAAGAGACTGTTTAGTGCAGGGGTGCCCAAACTCGGTCCTGGAGGGCCGGTGTCCTGCAGAGTTTAGCTCCAACCCCAATTAAACACACCTGAACCAGCTAATCAAGCTCTTATGAGGCATACTAGAAACTTCCAAGCAGGTGTGTTGAGGCAAGTTGGAGCTAAAGTCTGCAGGACACCAGCCCTCCAGGACCGAGTTTGGGCACCCCTGGTTTAGTGTTTAATATCTTAGACCCTAGAGCAAAGTACTCTAGTTTAACCACTAGAGGGAGTAATACTCACACTTAATTATTAAGAACTTAAGGATGACGATAGATAGATAGATAGATAGATAGATAGGTAATGCATTATAAAGAAGGCATAATTTTATAATATATTTTAATATTTAATATTCATGTGTTTTAATACATGGTTAACTGAAAAAAAGCTTAAATGTATTTTATTTTTTTATTTTTAAATTTATTTCTTATTTTCATTTAGTCTTGATGTACTGAAGTAATGAAAACAAAAATAAATAAAAAATAACTAAAAAATGAAAAACAGCTATTCAGGTGTTTAAAAACTTAAAAATAAACAGGATTACTTAAATTAAAATTAAAATGAAAATATAATAAAAAACTGATTCAATATATATATATATATATATATATATATATATATATATATATATATATATATATATAAATCTTAATGCAATGTTTTAAATCTGATTCATTGTTTCCCCCTTACCACAACACTGGAGATCTAACATGTAAAATTTTACTTATTATGCAACTTAAAACAAACAAAACATCTGACAGAAAGAAAACTGGCTAGTCACATTAAAACTTAAAGGAATTATTTAAAAATTCAAACCTTGCATTAAAAAATTCAAATCTGCCAGTTTATTTTATGCATTAATGAGTGCCTAAAAACCCAGAATAAACCTGTTCGGTGTCACACTGAAAAATCAAGCAATCACTGTGGTGATTTGGCCAAGTGAAATCCTCCGAGCACGATAGACTGTGGCTTGACTAAAATAGGATCCGATGGCCTATTTTAGGTGACTAGAAAATGAGAGCACATTGAAAAGCAGGCCAGACTGAAGGGCAGGCCAGGTTTCTGCATCAGAAGGCGCTGGATCTATATGCAGATCCAGCCTCTGATTGTTGTGATCTCAGATCAGAATCAGCTCTCAGATGGGCTCAGGAGGGACCCGTCAGAGCACCGCGGGCCGCCTGCTTTGATTTTTAGATTTTCACACTAAGACAGAAGGTGGGGACACCATAAGTGACGAAGCTTGCAGTAAACAGCACTTATCTTGGCATGGCAGCGTATCATCGTCTTGCTGTGCCATTACGCCCACAAATAGTGCGTGGCTACCTGCTGTCGAACTGGCCTTTTAGTGTCCTACATCGCACAAACAACCACAAAACCATCAACTGCATTGGGGGCTGCGGCCTTGTTATGTATTTAGATGCTTCGTCGGATCGACAAAGAATATGTTTGTTACAGGCTGAACCTATAAATCAGCTGGTGTTTATCAGGCCTGAAACATAATCTATGCAAGTATGTGAGCGCTAATGCTATAAGAAAGATTTCACACTCAAATGTGTCAGAATGCAATGCAAACGTGTGATTTGTTGCTAAAGTGAGCATAAATTGTTGGTCTGCATGTTTGTGTCTAAATACCTGAATGATAAAACTTCAGTTTTAATAAAAGACATTACTCTGCGCTAATGCAAATGTTTTCAGTTCAGCTTTAAAATGTTACTAGAGAGTCAGTTTTCTGTTATTTTGACTTTATGGCGGAGCAACAATCTGAAGAAAATCTTACTGACAAAGATAAAGTTCATTCTAAAATAAGCAAGTGAGAAAAAAATGTAAAAAAAAAAAAAAAAAAATGTGTGCTGTTAAAGAAATAAAGGAATAGGTCACCCAAAATGCAAATTTGCTGAAAATGTGCTCACCCTCAGGCCATCCAAGATGTAGATGAGTTTGTTTCTTCATCAGATTTGAAGAAATGTAGCATTACATCATTTGCTCACCAATGGATCGTCTGCAGTGAATGGGTGCCGTCAGAATAAGAGTCCAAACAGCTGATAAAAACATCACAATAATCCACACCACTCCAGTCCATCAGTTAACATCTTGAGAAGACAAAAGCTGAAACAAATCCATCATTAAGATGTTTTTAACTAAAATACGAGTCCATAATCCATAATAACACTTCCTCCAGTGAAAAAGTGTTCTGGTCTGACTCAGGAGAGAAATCTGCACAGATCAAGCACCGGTGAGCAGTGCTACATTTCTCCAAATCTCATGAAGAAACAAACTCATCTACATCTTGGATGGCCTGAGGATGAGGACATTTTTATTTTGGGGTGAACTATTAAATTGCAATTATGAATTCAACATTTATTACTTTTGAATGGACATAAACTGTGACAAATGCACCTGGTTTAATAGCACAGACACCTGGAACCCTATCGCCCTCTCAATTTGAGGTTTGTTTATCACCACGGTAACATAAAGTGCACTCGTTATATGTCTACCATGGGACAAATGCAGGGGCCAAGCGTTCATGTTTATGTATTTGCATGTGCTGTATGTAGGAGAATGTAAGTGCACCCTCTCTGGATATCTGTCAGTATTCATGCTGTATGTATGTGCGTGTGCCTGATGGGGGATGTAGGTGTTGCGTGGGTTGGCTTGCCATTGGCTTTCCTCCCCATTTCAGTAAGTCTCCTCTCTCTTTTTTCATTCTCACGCCCTCGCTGTTGCCAACCACAGAAAAATCTCTTCTGCTGTTATTCGAACCATCTCTACCCACCTAGAGCTGAGTATTCTGCGGTGCGTCTTCATGTCTATATTTCACTCTCGCCGTGTCTCATACAGAATGCATTATGCACAAGACAGTTATACATTCGATGCGGGGTGTCTCTCTCTCTCTCTCTCTCTCTCTCTCTCACTCTCTCTCTCACACACACACACACACACACACACACACACACGTTTGCTGTGGGATTCATGGTGAATCCCTGCAGAAACAAACATCATATGAATGTTTTCTGTCTGGCTCTGGGGTTGAACACGAGTAAATGTCCCGCATACATACTTCACTCTGTGTATGTGTTTGTATAGACAGACATTTGAACTAATTAATCTAAATATTAATGATATGAAACAATCACCATAGCAACAGAACTGAACTAATCAGAACAGACAATGAATGATGGTTTAACAAGTTTACAAATGATATTTTCTATCTATCTATCTATCTATCTATCTATCTATCTATCTATCTATCTATCTATCTATCGTTCTATCGTTCTATCGTTCTATCGATCTATCATTCTATCTTTCTGTCATTCTGCCATTCTATCTATCTATCTATCTATCTATCTATCTATCTATCTATCTATCTATCTATCTGTCTATCTATCTATCTATCTATCTATCTATCATTCTGTCATTCTATGTATCTATCTATCTATCTATCTATCTATCTATCTGTCTGTCTGTCAATCTGACTTTCTATCTATCTATCTATCTATCTATCTATCTATCTATCTATCTATCTATCTATCTATCTATCTATCTATCATTCTGTCATTCTATCTATCTATCTAGATAGATAGATAGATAGATAGATAGATAACTAAAAATATAATAAAATACCTAACTACATAATACTATTATTGTTAGAAATTGCAACAATATAAAAATAGAAATATAATACATTTATACATTTAAAAATTAATTAAAACAATAAGTAAAAAAATAAATAAATAATAATATCCTGGCCAGAGGAGAACTGGCCCCCCGACTGAGCCTGGTTTCTCCCAAGGATTTTTTTCTCCATTCTGTCACAGAGGGAGTTTTGGTTCCTTGCCGCTGTCGCCTCTGGCTTGCTCAGTTGGGGACACTTAATTTCTAACGATTATCATCAATTTGATTTCATATATACTATTTAAACTAAACTGAGCTAGACAATGACATCTCTGAATTCAATAATGAAATGCCTTTAACTGAAAATTGAGTGTTTAATCTTATTATTATACATTACTGACACTCTATCCTCCAATTTGATACTGTTAAGTGCTTTGACACAATCTGTATTGTTAAAAGCGCTATATAAATAAAGGTGACTTGACTTGACTTGACTATATCTATCTATCTATCTATCTATCTATCTATCTATCTATCTATCTATCTATCTATCTATCTGTCATTCTGCCTTTCTATCTATCTATCTATCTATCTATCTATCTATCTATCTATCGTTTGTTCTATCTATCGTTCTATCTGTCTGTCTGACTGCCTATATTTTTAAGCCACCAATGTTTAAAACTAATACAAAACACATCAGGTTTCTTACTAAATTAAGCTTTCTTTTTTAAAATGACAAGGAATTATAATTTGCTGTCATGCATGTGTTGAGTTGTAGTATATGCAGACGTGATTCTCTCCTGCAGTGGTCTGCTCCTCTCATCTGATGGTGATCATTGGGTCTGCAGTATCTGCATTAATATTTCACACCGAAGGAGTCAAAGGAGTCTTAAGACACTATAGTGAGCTGCAATTGCCAGACATTAAACACACACACTTTCTCATCTCAGGAATAACACTTCATCTAGTACGTGCATGCATGCACAGTCAAACACACATACACATACGTTCAGGAATGAAACCATTTTTACACTGATTCATGTCTACAGCTCATGAATTTTGCAGTGTTTTGGAGTGACCTCTGAACTAACAGGAATGTACTGATTACCTCTTAACCAGTGGGTTGTTTTCACAACTCAATTGCATAAGTGTGTCAAGGTTGGTGTGTGTATTTGGATGCAGTTCTGTGTAAAATGTGATTTGTTTTAAGGATTATTGGAATATTTAAATATGAATCCCTTGCATTTTATATATATATATATATATATATATATATATATATATATATATATATATATATATATATATATATATATATATATATATATACAGTTTATGTTTCATAATAAAGCTTCATAGTAAATTAACATTCATACATTTAAACATACATAATTTATAATTTTATGAAAGATTAAATGCATTGCTATGCTTATCATATCCATCTCAGAACAGACCTGTGACCCATTCCTGGATCGTGTCCCACCAGCTGAGAGGCACTAGTGCTAAAGTGTTACCCAACCTCTTCTGGGTCTAATGATTCCCACCTCTGATGCTCAACAATTCTGTAATATTGCATCGTCTGTTAAGTCTTAATCCAGGTCAGACAGGTCATCGACGGTGACGGGAAATCCTTCCATCCATCAGCAAATGGATGTGTGTAATACTCCAGGGAGGAGACGCAGAGGGGTTAAATGCACAGGTGGAGCGTCTCAATCAATGTAATCGACTGATCTAGTGCAGAGAATGATAGAACACTACCTGCCCTGCTGTTTGCTTCTCTTCTTCCTTTACTCAAGTTTACTAGTTTCATAGTTTTTTTTCCATTCTCTGTTCAACCTTCTCTTTCTAAACATCACAGGCCTCAAAAATCAGCAGCTTAGATAAACTCCCTTAATAAACTGCTTTATGGTTTTCCAATTAAATGCTTTTATTCTTATGTATTATTGCCCAGTTTCGATTATAATGCATTCTACCCTTTAATAACCCATTTATAATGCATTATAAATAAAGGCTTTAAGTAAAGTGTCACCTAATTTTTGAATCGTCTATTTTTATTTTTACGTTTATATTTTGTTTTTACAATAAATATTCCTGTTTGTAAATATAGAGGTCTATTCTCAGCTACTCTGTTCCTGCATCAATACATCTGAATCACATGACCCTGTATGGTATTATGTTACATATACACTTTAAAATCTAAAGGTTCCTGGAGGCACCTTTTGGGGTTCTTCACTTTACCACACTGGCGGAACCCTCTGTGGAACCTCTTGGCACCCTTTCAAAAGGGGTGGTTCTCTGAGGAATTTTAATGGTTCCTGGAAGAACCCTTTTATTAAGAATGGTCAGGAACCACCTTGGTGCTTCGAGGCACCATTTCCCAATTCCAGTTCTCCAGTTTCTTCCAGTTCTCCATTTGCCCCCCCTCCTCCTCCTCCCCCCCTCCTCCTCCCCTCCCCTCCCCTCCCCTCCTCTCCTCTCCCACCCATCCACTAGTTTATTGTTCCTGCTATTGACATTTTTTATTATTTTAATGAACAAACTGAAAAACTAAAACAAATACATATCCAAAATTGTTTATTGATAAACAACAACAATATCCATAGGAGTTTCAAATAAATAATCACCTTAAATAGTCAATACTGCACATGACAATCCAATTCATGGAAACACCAGTGTTAATATTGTTATAAATAAAAAATAAAACATTTACACCTTGACAAAACCATAAATAAATAAATGTGACTCAAATATCTTAGAACTTTAAAACATTTCATGTACCTCAAAAATAGTACAATTCAAATTAGCAAATTTAATTACAAATTTAATTCAAATTTAATGTACATTGGAGTCAATGATAACATATTCTTTCTTGTTCTAAATGGAGGTTACAGATTGGGAAAATTCACACAGGAGATTTTAAGAAATTGATAAGCCTCAAGACAGCTGTAGGTAACTTAATGATCTCCTCCTGAACAGATTCAGTAGAAAAATAGTGCACTTTACTGTACGTTTAACAGCTTTTCTGTATAATGTTGAATAGAATAAAGGCACTGATAGTAAGGTGAACTCGTTGGTAGGTTTGTCAGCAAGTAGCTCCTCATCAGGAAAACCTGCAGTGCTGCTCTCACCAAATGGGTCTCCATTACCAAAGTTGGTGTAAGATTCTATGCAGTTCGTTGAAAAAGGAGGGATTTACATAAAATTTTATAAAATAATATTGACATTTATTCATTTAACACATGGTTTTATTCAAAGTATCTTAAAAATGAGGAACATCACAGGCAATTTATTCTGATATTAGTGCTCTGATTAATGGTTGTGGACTAGTTAAATGCACAATATCTATTACAATAACACTGTGTTATACATACATTTACTGCATATACCATAGTTATGGTTACTATAGTAAAAACATGGTTAATTTTCCAAAGGGCTTTAATGAGTTAACACATGCCTTTTTAGAGCTCTTTTAGCTGCGGACGTTTACATTAGATTAGTGGGGAAGATCCCGAGGTTGCCAGATTTGTGTAAAAATATCAGCCAAATGTCCATTCAAAGCAAGGCGGAAAACTGCAGGCTTAGAAATACTGTAAGACCTGGCAACACAGGAAGGTCCTGGCAGATCGCAGGCCGGATTTTCGCAGAAAGAGGGTTCAGTGAATCTGAAAGTGCACACACTGTAAAAACTGCTATATATAACGACTTTCTACTTGGGGACCTTTATATAAATGTAGTTGAGTAAAAAGTACGATATTTGTCTTTCAAATGTAGTGAAGTTAAAGTCGCAAGTTTCCAGAAAAAAATATTACAGATACTCAAAAAGTACAATACTCAAGTAAATTTACTTCGTTATTGTCCACCTCTGCGCGTCAGTGCAGGAATTTGTGTACAAATAGTAAATTTGTATATTTATTTTGTAGAATTTACTCACCTTTTGTTAGACAGTGCTGCGCTGTGGTTGTTTCTTTGAGGAGAGGAACCGTTAATGTTTGTATTTGAAATCGCTCTTGCGCGCGCGCGAGCAGACAGCAGGTGCGCGAGGACACGCCATCCCTGGTACATTTTCTTCTTCTTGACAACAGCATAAACAGAATTATTTTTTTATTGTATTAATTGTTAAACAATTATTTCTGAATAATTGAAAGTTATTTCATTAGGGAAATAAAAATTCTAAATATTAGACTTGTACTGATTGTTATAATTAGTGTATTTTTAATTAAATAAATGTATTGAACCATATTTAGTTCAATAATATTTTTAATGTTTGCTTTAAAGTTTCAGGGTAAACAATATCCACCTTCAAATGATTTTACATTTATTTCTAAACAAAAAAACTTTTTTTTAGTCATTGCAGTATTTAAGTTATAGGTACAACCTAAAAGTGCAATCTGCCCGAAAGAAATAAAGAAAATAATCTGTAATACCATGGTGTAGCCACTGCCTGTATGGCCCTATATGTATATATTCCCTATTGCTGAAAACAGTGTTTTCAGACATAATTTTTAGTTGGATATACTGTGGCTGATTTAGTTTTTGCATGTCCCTTTTTTACCTTTTTTATTTTATTTTATTTTATTTTTTTCTTTTTGACAATTTTTATGACCATTTAGTCTTTTCTAATAATGCCCAAGTATTTTGTTTTCACATGCCAAGTGCCACAAAAGTCATTACGTTCCGTACCATTCCAAAAAGTAAATAATAATAATAATAATATTCAGTCCCACTCTGGGTTCCTCCAGATACTGGCTTTAACAAGTCAGATCTTCCAGGAACCACTTCAATGTTAACATATCTTACAATAACTCATTTTTAAAATTTGAGTCCCTCCAGGAACCTCCAGAACACTTTAAGGTCTCAGTGCAATGAAAGGGTGACTCCAGAACCTCAGAACTGGAAACAAAATGCTTCAAGGATCCCATAAGTTCCTGTAAGAACTGCAAAGACTGAAATGGTTCCTCCAGGAACCCTATTATGAGAAAAAGAGCTTTGAGGCACTTAAAATACATTTTGAAGTTCCTTGAGTACTCAAAAGGATATTTGAGGGACCTTTAGTTTTTACAGTGTAATTACTGTATGTCTCCATCTATGTGAGGACGGAAACAACCAGTTACTGCAGAAATTCAGTTTCATTCACTCTTCAGAGTATGAATTGTAATACAGTCGATTGAGAAAAAGCTGAAAGCACAGAAAACCAGCTATAAAGACATCAATCTCACGTCACGCCAACCCTAAAAAATAAAAATTATTCAGATGAACGGAAACATCTTTACCCGAGCAACCTGGTCCACAACCAAGAGGATGAGAGTTAGAGGCAAGACGTGTTCATTCGCAAATGATGCAGCTCATTAAAATTAGACTTTCTTTGGATAAAATGAATAAGATGACCCCAAGGATGCATATTTGTTGTCAATGTGCGTGGGTTAGCTTGAGCTTTCAGTTTAGGAATGTTGTCTCAAACGCTGCCAGCTAGATCACAAAGGTCAAGCTGTTTTCCAAAGCAGATGTAAAAAACAATATAGAACATTCAGATGCAGCCACCATTAACATGGCTACAAACCCCAATCAACATATTACCGCCGGGTTCTAGAAGGGGAAATAATGCACTGGAGAACAATTGTCTTCATAACACACTACTTAGGTTGCACGGAAATAGAGAGCGAGATGTTTAAAGGAATAGTTCATACCAAAATGGAAATTCTGTGATTTATTTGTTCACTCGTATTTGTGAAAACTTTTACTTTTTGTCCCTTTTGAACCTTGGCATTGTCATTGTAGGAAAAATAACCGAATGAAGATTCCTCGATTTCTCCAGTAAATGGGTTTGAAACAACACACGGGTGAGTAAATGACGACGAGGTTAACTATTCCTTTAATGTTCTCCTGGAGTCTCCGTTCTTCTCTGCAACTCAATCGATCCGTTCGTCTCTTGAGAATCACCCTGCACATGATGGCCATTAAACCTTTACTGATAAGTGCACTTCATATGCAGGAGAATTTCTGTGTCTACTGCTAACATTGCACAGAAACAAGCACAAGCATATTGGCATAGTTTTGGGATTTTGTTTTTAATGAATACCATTGGAATTATCATTTTAATTAATACCATTCGGCATCTTGAAACCTCTCAGCCGTCTGTCACACTTTCTGCATCAGCTCCTTGGAAAGGGTAATGTCGACACTGAGGTTCAAGTGAAGCAGTGCCATTTTTCTCTTGGAGACGCTCAGGGTCTCGTTTTTGCCATGAGAGGTTATGGAGGGCAAATTGCATGCTGCCTCTTTCCTGGTCTTCCGTATTATTTATACAATTCAGATGAAAATGAGAAAGATTTGGATGCAAATTTACAGACTATTACTCCATTATTTACAGTTTACATTACTGTGAGAGGCCAGAAACATTGAGAATTAATTGAGATCAAATAATAAATACAGTTACGCAAGACAGAGACATATTGCAATCAATATAATTTAGTTTCATATATTGAGTTCACCAAACTCTTAAAAAAAAATTTACTATTAAAATAGTTCCTTGCTAGAGTTGACGTTGATTTGCTCACATAAGATTTATGGACAAATACTGTATTGTAACATAAGCTGATTAGGAAAACATGCATCTAAATATTTGCCAAACCCCATAACGTACCTAAACTTATATTTTACTGTAGTTTCCAGCTGAAATGAACACTATAGATGCAGTAAAACGTCAACCAGTTTTTTTCCTTTTCACACCAATTGTGATAACTAGGCAAATTACTGGTTAATAAAGACTTATTTTTGCATGGTTCCTTGCACAACACTATGTTTTCACTTCAAAATGCTTTCACCATAGTGCATAATTTGTAATTTTGATGTTTGAATCACATAATCAACTCCATATGTATGGCTTTTCCAACAAAGTAAACTTGCTCGGCAGTGCACCCGGTGCAATTTGCTTTTGTGATGCGGAGCGCTCAGGTACGAATGCCATGAAAAACAAGTAGACATAAAAGAGCTTAAAGACTTGTATAGATGCAAGCAAAAATGCCACGGTTGCTTTACAAGGTGTGTTTTTATCATATTTGCTTTTGTTAAACTATCTATTAGGTTTAAGGTTGGGTTTAGTGTAGCTTGTGTGTTATTTTTAAATGCCCATGAACCTTTTAGCACCCCTCACCAGACATTTAATTTCCAAACTACTGCAATACGTACAACAACCAAAATAAAATGTTACAAGATTCATGTTCATCTGTTTTGGGCTTTTGGCACCACTCACTGGACATTTTACTTTGAACGTGTCATGAAATGTGCAAGAAATTTTTGCAGAAATTTCACCAGAGGCACATTTTTCCAATGAGCTTGAGTTGAATAAGCTTTAAATTAAAATCTAATACATAATCACTGCATTATTATTCTGTAAAAGCGGCTTTGGGACTATGTGCATTTGGCATGAAACAAAGGACAGCAGAACTATGATTTTAAGTAGATTTAAACATAGATTTGACAACTGTGCCCTGCTTCTTAAAAGCCAGAAACATTCTTTACACACACATGCATGAATGCTTGGTTGATAAAGCAGCCCCACCTCTTCTAGCAATGCTGACAATGCATTGCATTGCCTTATTTCAACAACAGGCAGACGATCTGAATGAGTTCTACTGCAGGTTTGAAAAAACACCCCACACCTGCCCCGAACACCTCTCCACACAACCATTAACACCTCCAGCAACCCCCCTCTGCCTCACACCTGCAATTCAGATCAGCGAAGACAAGGTCCGCCAGGTCTTCCGGAAGCAAAAAAGGAAAAAAGCACCAGGCCCAGATTGTGTGACACCAGCCTGTCTGAAATCCTGTGCTGACCAGCTGGCCCCCATCTTCACACAGATCTTCAACAGATCACTGGAGCTGTGCGAAGTCCCTTC
Organism: Spinibarbus caldwelli; assembly: GCA_039654775.1. Lineage (NCBI taxonomy): Eukaryota > Metazoa > Chordata > Actinopteri > Cypriniformes > Cyprinidae > Spinibarbus > Spinibarbus caldwelli. The sequence continues at coordinate 2,950,739 of CM077224.1, forward strand.
ATGCTTCAAACGCTCCACCATCATCCCCATCCCAAAGAAATCCAAAATTACAGGACTAAATGACTACAGACCTGTGGCTCTATTGTCTGTGGTCATGAAGTCATTTGAAAACCTGGTGCTGGCCCACCTGAAGGACATCACTGGACCCTCGCTGGATTCTCTTCAGTTTGCCTACAGAGCAAACAGGTCTGTGGATGATGCAGTCAACATGGGACTGCATTATGTTCTGCAACATCTTGACAGACCAGGGGCTTATGTGAGGATCTTGTGTGTGGACTTCAGCTCAGCCTTTAACACTATCATTCCAAACCGCCTCCTGCCCAAACTAACTCAGCTCTCTGTACCCACCTCCGTCTGTCAGTGGATCAACAGCTTCCTGACAGACAGGCAGCAGCAAGTGAGGCTAGGCAAATTCTCATCCAGCAACTGCACCATCAGCACTGGCGCCCCCCAGGGTTGCGTCCTCTCCCCACTGCTCTTCTCCCTGTACACCAACGACTGCACATCTAAAGACCCCTCTGTCAAGCTCCTGAAGTTTGCAGATGACACCACATTCCTCGGCCTCATTAAGGACGGTGACGAGTCTGCTTACAGACAGGAGGTTAAGGAGCTGGCTGTCTGGTGCAGTCTTAACAACCTGGAGCTGAACACGCTCAAAACAGTGGAGATGATCGTGGACTTCAGGAGAAACCCCCCTGCACTCCCCCCACTCAACATCATGAACAGCACTGTGACTGCAGTGGAGTCATTCAGATTCCTGGGCACCACCATCTCCCAGGACCTGAAGTGGGACATTCACATAGACTCCATTGTCAAAAAGGCCCAGCAGAGGCTGTACTTCCTTCTCCAGCTGAGGAAGTTCAACCTGCCACAGGAGCTGCTGAAACAGTTCTACTCCGCCATCATTGAATCCATCCTCTGCACTTCAATAACTGTCTGGTTCAGCTCAGCTACCAAATCTGACCTCAGAAGACTACATAGGGTAGTCCGGACTGCTGAGCGAATCATTGGTTCAACCCTCCCCACTCTCCAAGAACTGTACTCATCCAGAGTGAGAAAAAGGGCTGGCAAAATCACTCTGGACCCCTCACATTCAGCCCACTCCCTCTTTGAACTGTTACCGTCTGGTCGACACTACAGAGCTCTGAGCACCAGAACAACCAGACACAGGAACAGTTTCTTCCCTCAGGCAATCCATCTCATGAACACTTGACAATAATAACACACACTATTTATACACTTATTTATCTAACATACATACTTAGTCTACATTTCAATTTGCACATAATATACCTGTACATACAAACCTGTCTACTGTTATATACTTGTTCATACAATTGTCAATTTGTATATTGTTATGCCTTATTTACTTGTTCTTTTTTAATTCTTCTTTTTATTATCTGTGTTTTTTGTTCTGTCACTGTCATTCTGTTGCGCTGCGGTAGCTTCTGTCATGAAAACAAGTTCCTCCTATGTGTAAACATACTTGGCAATAAAGCTCATTCTGATTCTGATTCTGATTTACGTTTCGAAACATAATGCACAAAATTGAGCTGGAGTATTCTAAAAATATTTGTGTAGAAGTTGTTTTGGTTAACTTTTTAAAAAACACTTTTTACCTTTATTTACTATTGGATTAATATAAAAAGCCTAGACTGTGACTGTCACTTAAAATGACAACCATGGGGAGAGTATTAAAAGGTCACTCTATGTTTGAAATGAAATTCACACACAGAGTTTAATGTAGTAGGATTTTAATGAATCGATGTGGTGGGGTTTAGTGACCGTTTAAAGCTCAAAGCCATGGACGGGTGACCTTTCAACAGAGAAGCTTAACCAGTGAACCTTCTTTAAATCTCACCACCAGCGAAGCTTTGACTCACATGAAAACAACTCCCGAAATGGCCATTTGAATCGCATTCTGAGTCTCTTACTAATGGCTATTTATTTTCAGATGACTGTTTTTGGCATTCGATGTGCTGTGTTGAAATTTAATGGACCTTAAATTTAGCAACACAATGTTATTCCAGGTCCTGTTGATTATTCAAGGTGGCATGTCTGATGCACTTTGCCAAAATGGAGATGATGCACAAGTCTGGAATTAGCACTCATCTCTAGAGGTCTATTTAGACTCTTACTCAACATAATAAGCCGCAGTTTGTCTCTCCGCACACTTGAATAATGCCATTTCGCATGATGGCGAGAGACCACACTTAGGTCATTATGGCCGCATTCAACAGCTCCCTACCAACACTGGGCCGAATGGAAGGAATGTTTCGCCAAGAATTGTTTTCAACATTTGGTGATTTGCAAACTGTACGTTTGTGTAACTCGGCTAATCCCGGAGGAGATCGCGGTGATGATGTTTATGTTTGCGGATGTCTGGCGGATGCTGGGAAGGGTTTGGGAGGAAGTTGCGCTCAGCAGTTATGGGTTTGAGGAATGCTGATTGAGATCTTTTGCACAATTGCAATGCTGTTGTTGCTTCAGTTTAAAATAAGCATGACATATTTAAAGCCAAACACAGTGGCACAATGTGCTAATTGGACGGATGTGAAATATTGGAAGCATGAAAACTGACATGAATTGAAGATCCTCCCATAGTGTTTGTTACTTCCCAACCTGTATAATAATGAAGTGTTGAATTTCTGTATTACACTCTTAAAGTTCCAAAAAGGTATTTTTTTTTTTTTTTTTTTTTTTTTGGAAGTGATACTATGGAAGAGCCATTTCTGGTTACTCAAAGAACCTTTCAGTGATCAGTGAACCATTTTCTTTTCTTAGTGTGAAGAACATTTTATAATCTAAAGAACCTTTTTCCAGTATAAAGAACCTTTTGTGCATTAAAAAAGGTTCCATGAGTGTTAAATGTTCTTCATGGAACCATAGATGCCAATGAATGTTTATTTTTAAGAGTGTAAGTCAGCAAATATTTTCATAGCCAATTGAAAAACCAAAAATGTACCAAATTTAGACAATTTGCCAAATATTACTTGAATAAAATTGGTTTATCTAAATGTTACCGCAGTGAACATTCACTCTTAGGGGCCATTCACACAGAACATGTTTTTTCCATTCCAATGCGCTACTTTTCCATTGTTTTTCGATGTAAACGCACTAGACGGATGTCTATGACCGTTGCGCTTGCGTCTCACGTCTTTTGCATCATTTTGCACATGAGCGCTGCATTTTTAAGACATCATGTCAAGTTAAAAAATTCAACTTTTACACGCAACACCGCTCATCAATGTCAGTTCCAAACCAGTTGTGAGCTTTAGTTTAAGATAGCAAGTTGGCATGCTACTGCCAACTTGCTACCATAAACAAAAGCTTGCAACACTTGCTCCGCCTCCAGGGTCTTCTGATTGGTCCACTGGTTTGGAACTGACATTGATGAGCGGTGCTGCAGTTAAAAGCTGAAATTCTTTTAACTTGACACAGCTTAAAAATGCGCGCTCATGTGCAAGATGCTGCAAAAGATGCAAGACGTGAGCGCAACAGTCATAGACATCCGTCAAGCGTGTTTACATAAAAACAATGGAAAAGTAGCGCATTGGAATGGAAAAATTTGTTCTGTGTGAACGGCCCCTGCGAGTGAATGTTCATTGTGGTAAAATTTAGATAAACCAATTTTATTAAAGTAATTGTTTATTCAACTGTTTTATTTAACAACAACATGGTGGAGGAGGCATTCTGCGCTATGCTTTAAAAAAAATTCCTGAGCACTGCGTCTCGCGATTTTAGACAGAGACGCATTCTGTGTGAACAGCCCTTTAATAACAAAGGTTGATATAAATAACAAAGGTTGATATAAATAAAGGGTAATATAAATAACAATAAGGGTCTTTATTGGCATCAATGGTTCCATGAAGAACATTTAACATCCATGGAATTTCCGTTTAACAAAAGGTTCTTTATAATGGAAAAAGATTATTAAAACTCTAAGAAAAAAGGGGTTCTTTTACGAACTATTAACAAAGATTTTTTGGGGAACCCAAAATTGTTCTTCTATAGCATTGCTGCAAAAAAACTCCTTTTTAGAAGCTTTATTTTTGAGTGTTGACAGTAATTTTCCACAGCACACCAAACCCGGCAGCCAGTGATGAGGTGACTGGGTTTTGACTTCTAATAATTTAATTTGCTCATGGCATGTGCACTGGAGAAAATAATAGTATCAGTGAGTTCCGGTTCATTCTAGGAATGTTACTGACACACTCCCGCATCTTCTGCTTACAAGAAGAAAATCCAGACGTGCTCTAACCAGCGAACCGTCATCAAATCAATATCCTTCAGTCCATTAGGTTATTTAGTGTTTAAGCATACAACGGCTATATGATAAACGACCATCCTCGTAATACCTATCAATACACATTTGCAATCATTTATTTCTTAAAGGTTGCCATTCAGTCACCTTTAAGTCAACGTTAATTGATGATCTGCCAACCTAATGACTTTCCTCTGGGACAGAAATGTTGGCACATCAATTATTTCAATGCAGAAAGTCTCGATTAAGGGTTCGCCCAAGTGCTAATACATCACAATTCCTAGTTAAGATGTCTTAATGAATGACATATTCATCATTTTGGGTTGTTTCTTCAGTTTTTTTCTTCTAAAGTAGACGACTTTCTCAGGTTCCAGCATGGGAAAGTGTTCAGATAGTCATTTATCAAATGCAAAACCTTTGAGGTGATTACATGCCTTGTATTATTCTTAGAGTCATGAGTTGTCCCAATTAAAGTGAGGTATTTCTACTGTATTTCAAGAGGAAAGAGATGAGCTGGAATACAAATACATCTTTATAGCCTACATCTATTTGTAGTCCTTCACTTTCCAACAGGGAATGGCAAACAAAACGCAATGCAGTCACCATGTTCAGTTTAAAGTTATTAGTTTTCTTTATTATGCTCATAAGAAATGACCTTTTATTACTTTATGCAGTTCTTGTTTGATTACGCTATTAAAATGTTTTCCAGTTACGCTAAAGTGATAACGTGTAAATTAACCGATTCTACTCGAATAATAGAAATTATTTTACATTTTATGACTAATATATTTGCTCCATTTTCCATTGCACATTTACATATGTATATCCACATTTAAACTTTTAGAAAAATATAAACGTTAATCTCAAAGTTAAAAGCTAAAACAACAGACTAGGTTAGTGACATTGAATCTTTGAAAAAAATATTCCTAGTTTTGTTTGTGGCAATTAATAGCAAGTGAATGATATCCACAAGCAAATTTGTGCTTTGTTTTCACAGTTTTGTTGAAATAGTCACATTTTCCCTCCTTTTTGTACTGCTGCACCATTATTTAATCGTTTTACATTTTACATTGTATAATCTATCTCACATAAACCCACCCCTAACGTCTATTATTTATCATTATGGATTATTCTAATTGCTGTCATTACTTTTCAATTATGCACTTCCGGTCTTCATCTTAAAAGTAATAACTTTCATAATATCACGGCACAGGGGCCTCTGGGCACACAGGGCTCTCACTCAACTATCTTGACATGTAAACTGTTGCGGATTCAGCCGTCTGAATCTAATCGTCACCATCTAAGATGAACAACAGGCCTTCAGCTTGTTGATTTAACAGCACTGTAGCCCACATCCATTGTACCCTGGGGAGATTCACTGTTGTTTCCACGGCAACAAGCAGACCCTTGCCCTTCCCAGGGCTCCTGACATTCATTTGGGTTAAACCACCTCAGACTGTAAATAGGGGGAAATTAACACAACCGCCATGCCAAGTTTTCTGACTAGATATCATAAACTACAATTAACAGCAGCTTTTTAAATTCTTAAAGACGTATAAATTATAAAATTAGTTATATGGAATACAATTATGGTATAATTATTGTTTCAAAGTAGCAACCTCCCCTGTTTCCCAGTCACATGACCCGGTCCCTCCTCCCACGAGCTGTCAGAGCAGCTTGTTGCACGACCAGCTTTTTGGTAAACTAACTTGAGTTCGGCGTTAAAATCTAAACCAGCTGCCTGACAAATCGCGCCTCGCGTGGACCGACGAGAATGTTCGCTTCGGTTAAAAAACAAGCCTTAACTCCCTTGACTTAACGAGTCATTTGCCGCAGTTTCCATCGAGCTCTTTTGCCGTCTGCGTGATTTGTGGTCAAGAAACAGCACAGCAGCGGCAGGTCATGGTTACCAGGTAAGCGGCAGGTTCAATTCAAGCGTTTTAAGGTGTCGACAGAGTAGCGCGATAGGTTATTTGTAAAGCACAGGCGGTTTATTGTCGATACAGAGTGTCAAATGTAAATACAATGTTTGTCATTGCAGAGAGAGCGTGTTTTGCTAGCGTTGGGTTCGTCGCTCAGTGATGTCGACACAGGTTTAGTAAATGCTGTGTTTCCATGTTGTTTCCGAGCGAGAGATAATAATTAGTTCAGGAAAATAAAAAACTAACGTTACGCTATAGAGCGCGAGAAGTTTCCAGGTTTGCGTGAAATGTCCACGAGCTACAACGGGAACGCTCGCGTGCTGGGCCGTCGTAAAATCACCGTGACATTGAATTTATTAAAATCGATTAAAAATACGCGTTGACAGCTCATTCCCGAGGATTGTTTTAGTTGACAGCTGTTGCTTTTTTCCCCGCGTCATCGCTCCGTTTCTTCGTGATGTAATGCATTCGAATATAAATCACGTCAGTTCATAAATCGTCCGCCGAGTTCTGACGCGATTAATAAGAGTTTGTTTCTGAGCGTAAAACAGAATATAAATGATGGCTTTTAGTCGCTGCATTCGTTAGCATAGCTAAAAAAGAAACCCAGCGTTGATAGCTCATATTTCACACTTGTTAGTGTTGAAATTAATAGCGTTCGCGTCATCGTTCCTTGAGGATTGTTTAGGCTATCAGGTTATAAATCGGCGGAGCTAAGAAATAATCGGTTTGATATTTTATTTAAAATAATGACTTTAAGAACAGTTTTTTAACGCACACGCAGATTGAGAGATAACAACACAAACGATGAGTTTACCGATATTTGTTACTTCAGACTTCACGTGCTTAAGTTGGTATTTTTCCCGCGTCATCGCTGCGTGAGGAGAATGAATTCGAATAAATCACGTCAGTCAATAAATAACCCTGGAGCGTTTGTGTCTGGAACAGTTAACTTGATGTGCGCAGATTGACATACGGTTCACCCGTCAAGACCGGTCCCTTCATGAAACCGCTCCCAAATCCCGCGCCACACCCCGTGCGCGCGCCGAGCACGTGAGAGCCCAACAACTAGTGCTTTATCATCATAATCTTCATCACCACCAACACGCAACTACTAGAACGCTTCCATTATGAACGCAGCTGTCTATGCGTCACGTCCTAATTTAGTTGCGTCGCGTCGCGTCGGCCGGTTTCTGAAGACGGGATGAGAAAAGTAGGCCTATATCATGGCACAGTAATAGTATTGGATATGAATGCCATGGCAGTTTTTTTTTTTTTTTTGAGCATATATCATAGTAGCCTACTTTGATCACCATGATGTGTAATCCATAGCATCATGTCATCATTGTCATGGTAGGCTATCTGTTGAAATAACATGGTCTTATCATGGTACAGTGTCCAAACAAGTATTATTAGCTGAGACATGCAAATGAAAGGTGAGTTACTTGAGAAAGTGCTGAGAGACAGAGATATGGAAGAGGATATATGCTAAGATGCTTTACTAAATCTCAATAAGCATAATGCAAGTATGACCCACATAACAATCTAATTCCATGATCTCCTTTTTATTTGCCCTCGCAGCAGGTAACGTACCTTTCTCGTTGTTTTAGTAAATTAAGCCTCTGTCTGATAGTCTGCGCATCCTGGTTGTTCAACGCAGGATAATGGCTCGTGTTCAGTGAGGATGTCTAATGGGGGTAATTAGTTACCTTTGGGTTTTAGAAACCTGCGTTATTTAGTTTTGCATCACAGTGTAATGAACAGTTTACTGTGGACATGTTTTAAAAACACAAAGAGCAGAGATCTTCAAGAAGTCGTGTAAAATATTAAAATGTTAATTATTGCATTTTAAGGAGCTTAAGTTATGCAAAATTATTCAATGTCTCTCTCGCATTAAAACGTATTAAGTAGGCCTATGATTAAAATGTACATTTGCAAAGCTATTAAAAATAAGTATTGTGATGCAAACTACTGTATATACTGTAATTGCATAAATTTGGTACAGTATGCAAGCTGTTATAGGCCAGGTTTGAAATGCAACACTCAGAAGATCCCTGACCTACAATTTTGAATGCAAATGTAGTGGAGGTTAAATGCAGATGCATTTGCATCAGGCTTGTCTCATGCAAAAAACCTTTAAACGAATGCTTACTGATGTGAATTGTCTTTTTACATTTCCATTATTAATTTAGCAAATGCTTTTATCTGAATTTACCCAAAGCTGCTTGCAAAGGAATAAAGCAAGCAATTAATTGCAAGGAGCTTTAAGGACAGTTATGTTTCTGTTAATACATCAGGCCTTCATTTGGTTCACCTCTCTAAAATTTGTCAAATAGCTTCATCATGACAGATCGGCATGCTGCTAGGAATCGATTATAGTGTGAAACGGGAAGCTCAGAGGTGGTTTACATTTCTGTAGAACATTAACAATGTGACACATTTGGTAAAGTTATCATTAAACAAACTTGAAATGGTGATATGTAATAAAATAGCTGTATTAGTCAGAGCTGCTCAAATAAATGAGGAAATCTAGAACTTGTATATCAAATATTTAGGCTTAATGTCTCAATCTGTAAACAATTAGATAAGCTTAATGTCCTCTCTGAAGTGAATCCATGGGTTTTGGCTTTATATCAGCAATGATGTCATGGGTTGAATTATTTACTAGTGATGGTAAACGATGCTGAACCTTAAGTTGTAAATAATGTCAACATTGCACAATTGAATTTCCTCAAGTTTCCTGAAAGATGCATGCAATTGATTTTCTTCCTTTAAGTTCCATTCTTTGTTAAAATAGCATTGCCTAATTGTACTAGTGGACCAAAGCAAACAAATAAACTTGTATAATTTCTTAGCCAAGTTAACTTCCTTAGTGAGATGCAGTTGTGTTAATAATTCAGCCTTGAACCTACATGTCAAATGAGCAATTTGAGCAATAAACAGCATTAAACCAGTTGGGTTGTTTAGTGTAATCACATAGAGTTGAATGTCAGGGTTATCAGGGTTAGTTGGCAGCCGCATTGAGTGCGAGCGTGTGTCTCGCCTCATTGACATTTAGGCAGTGCATTGTTTTAACATCGTTTGCCGTTGCTTTTGTAAAAGCACTTTGGCTGTCACATAATTGCAGTGCGCCTGCGGGAACGTGAGCCCCTAAAAGCACGAGGCTACAGCTGTTCTATTGATTGGGATGGAAACATTGTGAAGCGGCGTCTGACTCATCACTTCTACCCCACTGCATCATCCCTCACGTGACGCCGAGAGGCTTCCTGTCACGAAGGTAGGGAGGGGAGGACGTGTCCTCGTCGCCCTACGGTAACGATGCTCATTGGGTTGCCAGGGGATGCAGAGACCTTGGAGGCAGGCAGAACTGCTGCGTTTGACGGAGGTGTTAGACGTGCGAGAGAATTCAAAGTCTTTCTTTGTTGCGACAACACAAACACTTCCTTGAGGGCAGATGCGCTTTGAAACGGCTTTGAAGGAATAGTTCACTCATAAGTGCAGATTTTGTCATCATTTACTTACCCCGGTAGCACTCCCAGCTTGTGTTATTTGCTTTCTTTGTGAAACATAAAAGAAGACAGCGGGAAGAAAGTTCATGCTGCTCTTTTCCATGCAATCAAAGTGCATGGTGTGATTGAACCTGTCAAGTTCAAAAGGACAAATATAAAATTTAAAGTCTTCTGAAATCATACGATAGATTTGCATTAGGAAATGAGCAAAATTAATGCAGATGCTCAATGATAATCTTCCTCTTCGTTGGAGCTCTTAAATCTTATTCTTGTGTTAAACTCAAAAATGCTTCTTTAAATGTATCACTCAAGTTTTGGCATCTAGCTGAAATATTTTATTGTTTTTGTATAAAATATGTAAAATACATAAAAATATAAAATGTTTTATTATATAAAATATGTTTTTATATTTTATTTTATTTCTGTTAACATTTACATTGTTACAAAAATATATATTTTTTATGTTTTTAGATTTAGTTTAACTGATAACCTTAGCGATATGTTAAGTCAAGTTTTCAGCCGTGCAAATGATGAAAAACCCAATTCTTTTGTCCACCACTTGGTTTTTATATTTCTCTGGCATCACATTGCATAGCCCGTCCACACCGGAAATTAATTGGACCAATATGCTGCTTCTGATGTTTATTGAACATTTTAAAGTGCCAATGATTAAGTTGTTTTTATTGTGTTTTTGTCCTTTTTGGAGCATACAGTATGCATTCAGATTTGTATTCCACTGAAGAAAGAAAACTGGGGTTGGAGCAACTATTCCTTCAAAGTGCCAAATTTGTGCACATTGCTGTTTATAAAACATTTCCAGTCATCTCCAGTGTAGAGTTTGGGAAAGTTGGAGAAAAGATTTCAATCCTCTGTTGCCAGGGCGTAAAAATGGGGGAATACCTCTAAGTTCAGCATTCAGGAGCCTGTCATCGGAAGCTCTGAGGTCAGCCTGCCAGTTCGGGAAGCTCGGCCAACAACAGAGCCTCAGAGAGGGAATGCGGGATGCTATTGGCTAGACTGCGGATGGGCGGCCTCTTGCCGGAGGCAGTCTGGCAGGAAGGGGTTGGTTGCAGGAGAGGAGGGGAGGGGTGTGGGAATGGCTGGAAATGTTTCAGCCAGATAGTTGAGCAGCGAGCAGACGTGCTGGTGCCTTCTGCGCTGTTGCTGAGAGAAAATCCCTGTCTCGGCATGGGCCATTCACGCAGGGAATGACAACGGTTCACGTGGTCGTTATATACCAGGAGAGCGTGAAGTGAAGGAGTCCGATCTCCACACCAGGTGAGCAGGAGAGAGAGAGTGAGACGTGGAGAGGAAGGAGGCTTCGTTATTCCAGCAAGGTGGGAGGAGTAGGGAACATTTTATCCTTTTAAAGTTCCGTCTGTTTTTCCCAACACGAGGAATTTTGCTGCAATGTGCTGCATGCGGGCAGGGGTGTGGAAAGAGAGGGAGGGAAATCTGAGAGGAGGTGTGGAGTTGTGTCAGTAAGTTACTCTGCCTTTAACCCTTGTGTATCCCAAATCCCAAGTCTTTCCGGTTTCTTTCCGTAGGAACATCTGTAAAGTAGTTTCAGTACAATTCGGACTGATTTGTGTCTTAAACCGAAAACCATATTTGTGCAGTTTACAAATATTTTGGTTTTCTGCTATTCCAAGGAAATGATTCCGAAGGTAATGGTCCAGTCGGATTAGCAAGGGCTTTATGCAAATTTAATGAACGCCAGAATCTTTCATGTTGGTCTGATCAGACCTCCGGTTTTACTACAATCCAGACTTTAAAAGAGCAGGACCTGCGCCGTGGCAGGAAAAGGCCGCATTTGTGTAAAACATTTGGCAAACGTGTTGGGAGGAAGAGCGTGTTTTTTTAAAGAGAGAGACTGACTCTGCCCTTCCCGTTAAAAACGCATGAAAACAGTCCACTGACTCTTTATTAGCCAAAGCTTTGAGAGCAACAGCACCTTTCTGAATCGATCCGAAACACGTTTAGACAGACTCCGAAAGGTAATTAGCCTGCACCTTTTAAGGCTTTACAACTGCCAGGCGTGTTTCATGAACAAATTACCCTTTATTATGAGACTATTTTAGCGGGGGCGCCGTATTGCGCACTTGTAAAGAGAACCGAGATTTTGTGCCAACATTTTCATGTCAAGGCGAAAGTTTGTTGTAGAAGGGAGTGAGTATTTAAACTCAAGCTCATGTTGTGTTTTCATAACTGGGGCAAGATTTTATCCTCCTTCACCAGCCTTTAAAGGTAAGTTAGAGTCATAATTAGCTTTTTCCTTTGGTAAGTTGTGGGATATCTAGTCTCTGAAAACACAATGCAAATGCCTGTCAGTTGCTAAGTAGATCAGATCTGTGTCTAAATGATCTTCTTAATTAAATTGCACATCAGTTTCACACAGCCCGAGGATATGAGCGCCGTACCAGCCAGGCATGGTTGCCGTCCACGACGCTATAAATAACTAGAGACGATGATCTGGGGGATAAAAGCAGCCTTGGTGTTATGAAGATAATAACTTGGGTCACCGAGATTCAGTTTTACATTAAGGCTATTATCATATGACACACCCGTTTTTGCTGACCACATTGAATCGAGGCTGCAGCCCTTTCCAAACTGCTTGTGCAGCGATTACTGTCCCATATCAAGCCTTGCAGAGTTGTGGATTGTTTTAAATATGATCATTTGTTTTTAATTACATTATTGTGTGATTGTTTATCAGAAGACTTTTCCATGATTGCTTTATATTGTTTTAGCTGAAAGGAATGATGGCAGTGCGTGATGTAATTACTGAAACATATGACTTTAATGAATGCTTACTGTCATTCAGCTCTTGACTATGAAGATATTAAGCTCTTTTAAGTTGCATGATTAAAATGGCTGGTTGTGGTTATTTAAAGTAATTTGCAGGTCCAGCTGTAGAAAATGTGGCCTAGTTTTGTTCTTGTGATGAAGCCGTTACTTCCAAAACAATTATCGTCTTGACTTTGTCCTTGGCCTCTATGATATGATCATGGCATTGTACAAAATCATCAGCAATGAAAAGCATGTTTTTCCCAAAACTGTTCAGTCTAAACCCCTGCAGCCAATTTCATTGTCAAAAAAATTTCTGACGACTTGGATTCCGTTCAGAGTTAAGAAAAATGGATGGATCCAATTGCTACAAACAATATCTATCATGTGCTACCAATGCTATATTGAGGTTAAGGTTGGGGTTTGGTTAGGCGTAGTGTTTAGTATTTGTTTCAGACTTAACAGGGTTGGGATACCGAATCACGTCAATGAAAACCAATAACTTTATGCATGACATGATGGTAAGCAGGAGGCTAATTAGATACGGTTAAGTCCAAAAATTATGAAAATGTCTAACAATTCAGCATCCACCTCCTGTGCAAATTAAGTGATGACCAGTATTATGTACTGCCAGCTGGCTTGGGCAACCCAAATCCTGATCTGATGCCATGGAGGATTACCCGACATTCATCCTCTGGGTTTGGAACCGTTATTATTATAACAAAAGAGGCTGTTTGAATGGGCAGAACCAGTTTGGAAAAGCCTGCTCTTGTGGCCCTAATGCAAGTTCGTCGGTTATACTGTAATTTTGAACTGCTCAACTAAAGTTGTAAATGGGATTGTTCATATGTTTCATCATAGATGGGGAATTTGTATTGGTTTGCCTGCTTGTTAATTTGCAGATCCCTTTAATCAAAGGGTCACGTTTCTTTCTCAAGGGGTCTCAGACTCGTTCAGTACACGCTAAATGGTTGGATTGAAGTGTCAGCCTTTGTATTAGCAGTTTACCTAATTTATCACAAATTAATTAGCAACCTAGTTATGTACCACATAAGTATCCCTAAAGATTACGTTGTTCACAACCCATTTTACTTTTGTGTTTCAAAGTGAAACAAATGGGACAGAAATTGATTTTTTTTTTTCATCTGAATTGGATTGTGAAAAGTTGGCTTTAAATGTGTGTGACTTTCACACAGAAATTCCAGAAAATAAACAGATAATGTGTTCTGTGATTTGTCTCGGGATCGTTTGATTGTGGTTCATTCACACTGGCAGTGATTTTCCGGGAATCTGTGTGTGCGTTCACACAAATCCCATAAAGATCCCGTAAAGACACGTGACATTACGGTGTGACGTGTAATGTGACGCGTTCCGTTTCACTAAGCTGGCGAATGATCTCAGCTTCAGGGTGGATAGTGAGGAACTCCCTGATCTCTGCTTCATTGCAGTTTGCACATATTTTTTCGTCGTGATATGTTGATATTCCTTCAAAACACCCGGTAAAAGAAAATAACATGCGTCATCACTACGACACACCCTTTACGGCATTGGTTCTGGCTTTTGTTCACACAGCGCTCGTTCCGGGACTGAACCCGGCAATGTTACTAGGTCCCCAACCCGGGATCGATCCCGGAAATTAATCCTGGGACATGTTTGTGTTCACACAGAAGGCACTCCGGCAATTTTCCGGGACCAACGTGCAGTGTGAAAGGGGTTTATGGTGGTTAGAGAGGGAGGGGCTGAATTGTAAGGGAACTTGATGATGTCATCTGAAAAGGAAAGTTGTTCACAATCTATTTTACTTTGCTGTTTGTGAGCAAAAAATGGGGCAGAAATTGATTTTATCTATCTGAACTGGGTTGAATTGTGAAAAGCGGGCTTTTTATGGTGGTCAGAGGGGGGGGGGCTAAATCGTAAGAGGACTTGATGATGTCATCTGAAAAAGAGAGTTGTTCACAACCCATTTTGCTGCTGTTTTTCAAAGCAAAAAATGGGAGAGAAATTGATTTTATCTACCTGAAATGGACTGGATTGTGAAAAGTGGGCCCTATATGGTGGTTACAGGGGGAGGGGCTAAAAATAAGAGGGCTTGATGATGTCATCTGAAAAGGAAAGTTGTTCACAGCCCGTTTTTCTTCTGTGTTTGAGATCAAAAAATGGGGCATAAATTAATTGTATCTATCTGAATTGGATTGGACTGTGAAAAGTGGGCTCTATATGGTGGTTAGAGGGGGAGGGGCTAAAAAAGAGGGCTTGATTATGTCATCTGAAAGGGAAAGTTGTCCACAACCCAATTAACTTCTGTGTTTCAAAGCAAAAATGGGGCAAAAATGTATTTTATCCATCTGAAATGGATTTTGAAAAGTAGGCTTTATGTGGTGGTTAGAGGGGGAGGGGCTAAAAATAAGAGGTCTTGATGATGTCATCTGAAAAGGAAAGTTGTTTCAGAGGCAAACTTATGTGTACAGTTCATAATGTTGACTCCCTGTTGACTTAGTTTGGGTAACTATAATTGCTGAGATACTCTTCCCTACGATGATGTAAGATCTGATAATTTTCTTTTTTTTGTGATTAATAGATAATTGCATCTGTGGAATGCACTTTGCTGTTCAGCCAGGCGTTCTCCTCTGGAACCACTAATCATTGTGGGGAAGGGCGGGGGCGTACAGACAGTGCTAATCTCTGCAGGTCACAACAAGGATAGCGCAGCCACCTTCCTACCTGCACACCATCTGTCCGCCCTCATCAGCCTCTGACTTGCAGCCATTCCTACTTGGTTACAACTATCTGTCAAAGCTCTCGCTTCTCTGAAACCCAGAGTAACTGCAGGAGATCTGGTGACTTGGCAGTATCTAGCAGTTTATTGGCCACTCTTCTTCAATTTGATATCTGTTGGGTGCCATTTAGACATAAGTAACCTTTTTTTTACTTCAGGTTGACTTTGATAATTTTGAACTATCAACTAAAGTTCTCTGTTTTCAAAGAGTCAGAGTAACCTTTTAGGACTTGGCAATATCTTATATTTTTGTTTTTTTTTGTCTAGGCCTACTCTTTGATGAGCTTTTTTTCTTTTAATTCTTGCGCTACTAAATGGAATTAGTTGAGTGAGAGTGTTGTTGTGTCAGATACTCAAGCACCACAGAACTGCATTGTTTGCACTTTTCAGAGGCGTTATAAATAGTTGACTCTGCATATTAAACTGAGAAAGTAGAAGGTATTTTAACATGAAAAAAATTACACACTTGAACTTTAAAAACCTTCACTTATATTTTCTTGTCATCTGGAGAAACCTACCCAGTGTTTTGTCCTCATTTGTGCGAAGAGTTGACAGGGAGACATTTGCATTGATTTGACTGGAATCGCAGTTGCTTTAAGGGAGAAGCAAATTTTGGTTTGCAGCATTGCTTTGATTGTTTTTTTTTTTTTGTTTTTTGTTTTTTTTTACACGATTGTTGTTTTTACACGTGCACTGTATGGATGTAAAGATTCGCTCAACTTAGGGCTGGGCGGTATATCGAGTTTTTACGATATATCGCTAAAAAAAATTTTTTATAAGCGATACGGTATGAAGCAATACCGTTAATATCGATATACAATAGTTTGATACGAGCGCATCTGAAAAAATATCTAGGGAGGACACAGACTGAACTGCTGTGGACAAAGTGCATAATACAATTTGTTCTAAACATGTGACAAGCTTTATATGAAGGGCTTTAAAAAAAAACTCATAAGATATAGCAGCCTATAGTTTATAGTTTCAGTATAAAGCGGCTCGTGCTCGCCCCGTCAGATGCTCTGACAGAAAGGCTACGTGTGCCACAGACAGAGATGCTACTCGCGCTGTTTAATGTGTTTGAGATGCGCTGTTTTCCTTAATACATAACTTACATTTCACAGTTATATTCTCCATCTGTAAATGTTAGAAAGCCATGGAAATATTTCCATTTTGCTGTCAGAAGTGCATGAGCTTTTGCTTTGCGATTCTCCGCTAAACTTCACAGACTTCATTTAGAAGGAGCGCTGCCACGCGCATGCGCGCCAAACAGACGGAGCGCAATGAAATGGGAGCGCAATAACTCTGACTAAAATATACATTTTGATGAAATATTTGTAGTTGGACAATAAATGTGACGCATGTAGAATTTTAAACCTACAAGTAAGTGTATTTGTATGATAGCACTAACTGTAAAGTGTAGCCTAATGCAGTAATCAAAATAGTTTTACTCAATTAGTCTGTGCTTTTTATTATTTTCATTTTTAGTTTAGTAAATTTAACTTCTGCTTTAAAAACATTATTTTTGTTTTTAGATTGCAATGTTACAATGTTAGAATGTAATGTGATTTTAACCCTTTTTTGCACATAATATATGCCTACATGCTTACATTCACTTTATTTGTTTATTCCAAATACAAAATACCGAGATATGAATTTTTGCTCATTCCGCCCAGCCCTAGCTCAACTCAAGATAAGATATGATTCATGATACTGGTTTCACAATATGATTTTCTCAAAAAAAAAAATTAAACAAAATGAGATAATAGACAAATTGTAAAAGAAAAAGTGTTATTACAAAATACTGCACATTTCTTTGTCAAATTTAAATATCTTTTATGTCAAATAACTAAAATAAATTATAATTTTAAAACAAATACCTAATTAAATAAATGAATAATACATATAAAATAAAATCTTTTCATATTCAAAAAATAATTAATTTTTTATATATATTTTTATATATCATCAGCATAAAATTCTTACAAAAAATACATTTGAAGCAAAAACAGAATTAGCTGTGAAATTATGCTACAAAAAAAAAAAAAAACATAAAAGCATACTTGCTGAATGAGAATGCAAAATCACTCTCTGACAGTAGGTGGTACTTATAAGTATTATTTTAATATGCATTATACAGAGGCCTGATATATAAAAAAAAAAACATATAAAAGCCCACCCCAATTGTATCGGAATTCGTTTAACATCTCAACCAACTTGAATCGTCACATATTTTCATTGATTTTTATTTGGCTTGGGGTGCATCCCTAGTGCACTGTTTTATAAACCCTGTGTTTGCTGCGCTTCACGAAATATATGATTGCACCTCAAAAAGAGAACCGAACAGGCCTGCATATCCAAAGACTTTGGTGGCCCATTATGTCAGTTTACAAGCTTTAAGCACTTCTACTAGCTGACAGATTGTATTACTGAAGCACCCTTTAACTGTCATTCACCTCATAAATTGGACCATCGGGTTTCTGAGTTCTAAAAATACAAGAGGATTAATTGCATGAGGTCACATCTGACATGGTTTCTATCCCATTTTTTTATGGTTTGACTCTCGGGGGTAAAGCTATGAAATTAAATTGTGCCGTAGAGACTACATGTGCGACGAGTATGGCAGGCCATTTAATTTTATAATCGTAAAATGGAAAGGCGCAGCGGGCGCTGGGAGTGTACGACGGTGGAGCGTAAATTGAGAGGTCCAAATGACTCTTTCTGAATCAACTTCCAACACCAGGTTTTTGCCTTTCCAGGGCTGGAAATCGGCCTCTCTTAGGTCCCGTTCGAAGTGCTGCCAAAAAGGAAGCTTTGCTAATGTGTTTTTCAAGAGCTCAAATAGTGCTGCACACAAGAATCTCAAATTACAGCTGCACCAGAACGCTTTTTTAAAATTACTTCTATTTGACTGTGGTTCCTTGTCAACTTGGTTTATCTTAAAGCCATATGGTGCATTCAGTGCTCTTGACTCAAGGCTTCAATGCACATTTCAACTAGGGATGTGCAAAACTGTACATTAAAAAATCATCCAGTTGGTAGGTTTTCTGAATGGTTTTAAAATCGGTTTTTGGTTCTTCGGGAACCATTGCAGATAGTGTTATGCGTGATTATATTTTATATTTTTCTTTTCTTTTCTTTTCTTTTCTTTTCTTCCAGAAAAGCATTGCAGATGATGTTATGAAGGTTTGATTTTACTATTTATTTTATATTGTTATATTTTTATCTTGTTATTTTATCAGTTACTTTAAAGCTCATATCAAATAGAGGCAATGATAGCTTAACTAATACAAGAAGATAAGATATTATGTTTCCTAGTGGCTATTATTTTTTTCTATCTCACTTAAATTAAGTGCATGCTCATTTTAAATACCCTGTTTGTTGTTTTGTTGTTGCCGTGTCATTATTTCATGATTGCACTGTCTGCATTATGCAGATTAGCATGTATTTCTGTTGCACTACACCTGTTGCATTCTTCTTAAAGGGTCGATTTCTCTCATTACGCCTCAATTACATTTTTCTTTTTTTGTAGGTGCACTCTTGTGGTTGCTAGGCATTATGGGAAATAGAAAGAAGAAACAGGCCCTTAGCAACAAGAGTGGAAAATGAAAGAAACACTCGAGCTCATTAGATTACACTAATACTCGCTGTGTGTTATTGGTGAAAGACAAAAAGAAGGTCCAGATCATCACAAATCTTAATAAAAAAACTGAATCGATCAAGGTGGCTGCGGTCTGAATGGAATACTAATGTTTTGCCTTATGCATACTATATCATTGTGTCATGCTTTCACTTTCTTTTTTTTTTTTAAAGATTTATTTAAAGATTTGGCTGTTTAATCAAATAATGATGAGTCAAGAAAGAGATGCAGTTAATATTTCTTCAAATACAAGGTCAAGTTTAGTGCATTGCATTGAGGGATATGGTATTCACTGCAGTGTTTGTAAACTTCACATTTTAGCAAACATTGTAGCTCATCCTGGTGTTTCGTGCTTGCACACAATGTTAGCCTACATATTGCATACTAAAAAATTAGTATGAGTGTGGTGATATTCCATTCAGGACAAACCCAGGCTTCACGTTCCCTCTATAACGCACCTCAGAACATGTTCAGACTTGTTTTATTTAATGCATGCGGTCACCCTAAAAAGGTTCAAAGCACTATAGTTTTGGGTTCCATGCACACAGTAGTTATTGTTTGGCACTTGTCTGTTGGCTTTGCTCTAAGTGGAGGGGACGTGGCCATCATTACACAGCAAAGGGAATCTTAAACGGCAGCTGCAGATTTTTACGGCCTTGTTTCGTCTGCTGCACCACCCCCACCCGTCCTCTCCCCTCCTCTCCTTCAGTTTGCACAAGAAAATATTTCCAGATGTTCCAAGAAAAGAGCTCTATTTCAGCGGTGAGGTCTGTGTGAGGTTCCAATTCCTGCCAGAGGCGGCGTATTATTGGACGATTGAGTCCTGTGGTAGTAGTTACGTTATAAGCTGCTGCAAATCCAACTGAGATGACTAGTTTTTCTGCCAGGGGTTAGTGATGAATTGATAACGGAATGATCTGCACCTATCTGTCTGTCTTTATGAATTATTGTTCTGTCTGTTATTATCTATGAATTATTGTTCTATGTGTCTTTGTCTCGCTGTCTGTCTTTAATTTTATCTATCTATCATTTTGTCTATTGTTCTTTCGCTCTCTATATCATTCTGTTGTCCATTCTATCGCTATCTATCTATCTATCTGTCTGTCTGTCTGTCTGTCTGTCTGTCTGTCATTCTGTTTGTCGTTCTATCTATTGTCTGTTCATTCTATCTATCATTCTCTGTTTCTATCTGTCTGTCTGTCTGTCTATCTCTATTTGTCTGCCTATTTCTGTCTATCTTTCTCTTTGTCTCTCTCTGTTTTTCATTGTCTGTCTCTGTGTGTCTGTCTCTCTATTTCTTTCTGTCTGTCCGTCCTTTCTTACCCAGTGTTTAATGTGAGCCAGTCGAGGTGTTGTGGCACCCGTCGCTGACAGGATCACATCTGGAATACGCATCTGTTTCGGTCCTTTTCTGGCATTTGAACTCCTGCCAGGAATATTGCACCTCTTTGTGTTTTCTGTTGACTAAAATCTCTGGCATTACTCAACAGGTTAGGCAGTCTTAAATGGTTTAGGAAGGGGAGGTGTTTTCCTGTGGTGCTTCTGTGCCTCGGCGTTTGACCAAACGTGGCACTGTGCTTAATCGATATCGCTGTTTTTTTCCCAGCATGCTTTGAGGCGACATTTGATATACTTTGCTCCTGTGCTTTGCTTGTGATGTCCCTTATTTGTAAGTCCCTTTGGATGAAAGTGTTGCTTAAATGACTAAATAATGGCATCTGATTAGGTAACACCAATGCTTTCCAGAAAAACATCCGTCTATTGTTCCTTTTAGGTGGATATTGTTGGTTTAATATGCAATTAAATGCACTCTTTTATTTAAAACATTTCTGTTCTTACTTTAGGTTACTGCAAGGTTCATAATAGGTGGTTTTGAAATATTTTTGCTACATGAACAACTGCCAGGTTTAAAGTAATACTTAAATGTAGTAAATTCAATTCTGTGCCAAATAGATGTGGAAAGTTTCTAATGTCCATGTTTCTTACCCAAATCTTGTCCGTCTTTTCCAGATCCCAGATAGAAGAAAGTGCCTTCTCTGACGACGTTCCTACTTGAAGCTGCTCGCCACTCCCATCTTACACCGTAAACAACGCTAGCTCAATTCCTCAGACTTGCCAAAGCACAAGGAAACAACACGCTTTTTCCATTCACGGACATTATTAGATATCGTTCCAAGGAGAGCCGTTGCCTTCAGATATTGCCATCCACAGCCGTCGAGCTCAAGACCATTTGGAGACCTGGAGCATGTACTTACTGTCGCCCCGTTGTTGTGCACCTGGGACTAAATGACTGAGGAACGAGATTGACAGCTTCACCGATAGCCGCCATCTCCCATGCGACAGCCAGCGGGGGTCTGAATGTGACATCTCTATTTAAAGGGCCTCGCCGACAAACCTCAAAACTAGACACAAAACAACACAGAAATACGTTTGCAGGCTATTTGAACCAGAAGCAACAATCCCGCAACCGACACCATAGAGCCTGCAGGTTCTCAAACAACTATGGCTTTAAACATCGCGTCGATGCGAGACACGAAATGGCTGACGCTCGAGGTGTGCCGGCAGTTTCAGAGAGGGACGTGCTCGCGCAGTGACGAGGAATGCAAATTCGCACACCCGCCCAAGAGCTGCCAGGTGGAGAACGGACGGGTGATCGCCTGCTTCGACTCGCTGAAGGTAAGGCCTGCCGCTTACTTGATGCGTCTTTTGGGATTACGCATGACGGCGGACATGGATCTTGCTGTATGTTTGTTCAATTAGCTCATTAATTAGTCCTTTTTTGAGTAAAGATTTATATTGAGTAATGTTTTGAGTTTCATATATGTCACACTGCATATTACTAATCAAAAATTAGGTTTTGATATATTTACAGTAGGACATTTACAAAATATCTTCATGGTACATGATCTTTATCTAATATCCTAATGATTTTTGGCATAAAAGAAAAATCGGCCATTTTGACCTATACAATGTATTGTTGGCTATTGTTACAAATATACCCGTGCTACTTATGATTGCTTTTGTTATCCAGGGTCACATATGTATTCAAATAACATTTAGCATGTTTAACGGATGTTTTTGGCAGAACAACTATGGTAAAATCGCACTTTCATGTCCTTTTTCTTGGTTTTATTAAACGGCAGCAATAGCAATATGATAAAATACACAGTTTTTCAATAAGTAATTATGTTTATTAACAATAATAACATCAAAACTTTTACTATAGAATTGCAGTCACATTTGTGCATTTATACATTTTTTGTTTTCAAACACGGCTTAGCCAATCAGAATTTAGAGTACTAGAAATGACAAAAACATGGCGACTTTATATCCCTGAAAAAGTGGCAATTGCGATTCTTCCACCAAAAAATATATTTCATGAGAGTACCTGTAGAATATATATGGCACAATTTAGCTAGTTATTGCATTCAGTGTGCGGTAGAGCTAGAACCGTAAATCAAAGAGGACTTTCATGGCTGAAGAACTTGGCTCATTGCTATAGAGTTGCAGTCGCATTCTTCCTCCAAAAAATGTTTAATTTTACAATTTAGCTAGTTATTGCATTCAGTATGCGGTATATTAATGAATTTTAGAGCATTTTCATGGCTGAAGGATGTTTTTAGGTATGATGTTTGGCAGAAAGTTTTTAACTTATGATAAAATCGCTATTTCATGCCCTTTTTCTTGGTTTTATTAAACAGCAGCAACAGCAGTATGATAAATGATACCAATGTTCAATAAATAATTACATTTATTAACAATAATTATAATTCCATCATAGCAACTTGGCTCATTACTGCAGAATTGCGGTCTTGCATTTTACGTCTTCAAATTAGCCAATCAGAATAAAACATAGCGATTTATATTCTGGAACAATTGGAATACTTTTACCAAGTAATATACAGAGTGCATTAGTTCCCATCCACTTTAAGTATTTTTCCCATAAGATTTTTTTAGGGACGTCATTCACAGTGCTTCATGGATTTTCTTGTGATTCTCTGATTGTTGGAGATTTCTCTGCAGAATCATGGGTAATGTAGTTTTTCATCAGGAATTCATCTGTTAAACATGATTCTTTTAAAAATAAGTTGAAAAAGTGTGGGCTGATGGCTTCAACAAAAGCATATACCATCAAATAACAACCTTGTAGCTCACAGTAGGTCTGTCTTTAACAGTTTATAAGTTGTCAATTGTTGAAAATCAATTCCTCTAAGGAGAAAATGAATTGAATTTTTACTTCTGCTCTATTTCACGAGTGTAACTGTAAGCTATTCATGTGTCGTTTAGCTAGTGTATATTAACTTTTAGAGCTGGAATTGCTTGTTTTATATGTAATTTCACATTGATCATCGTGCATAAACATTGTTTTTGACTGTTGATCAATTTCTAGGCAATAATTATTGTGTAAATGAAGCAAGGGAACTGAGCGAACGTCAACAAAATTTTTGAGGATACTTTTTGTGTTGCTGGCAAATAGCTTGCCTTAGTGCAGCACTCTGAAATTAGAGTGCATGTGTCAGCTCTGCCACACTGCATACTGCACACTTCAAATAAAGCTGACCTATAGAGAGCGAAAGGGCAGCGCTGCTCTCTCATCCAGCCCGTTTTATATCTTTCCATCTAACGTTACCATGCCACGTCCGTCATTTATACGGCCTGCCATTGGGTTTCCGTGAACGTCGATGCTGTTTTTAGAACCTTGACCATGTGCAAAAAAACAAAAAACAAAAACATAAACGCAGTGACCGATAATTAAAGCATCAGATGTTAGCCCGTGCTGTGTGTTTAAAAATATAAACTGGACGATGCATTTGCACATAACTGTATTTTTTTTTTTTTTGGTCAGTACGTTTTCATTAATATATGTTAAAAGCATATCTAATTACAGTAGCACAAAATGGCATTGAAGAACTCTTGAACTGATTTAAATCTCAAACATTATTTACAGTCAAAACAGGATAGTTTTCATGCATTAAAATGTTGTAGTGCACATGCACATCAACTGAATTGTATAATAATGTGCCAGATCAACAAATCTGCAATATCATCTCCAGTAAAGCTACTGAATTTATTGAAGGATAGTCTATTAATGGTGTTTTCTAAGATAAAACACAATGCTTATGGAGATGGACTTAAATAAAAAGTTCAAAAACAGATGCACGTTTGCATGTGCATGACCGTTGCAGTGATATAAATGAGGCGAATTTAAAGATGCAGCTTTTTGAATAGAGATTTAAAGCATCACTAAAATATTTTTAAAAGATCTTACAATATGTGACTTCAGAAAAAAAAAAATATTTTTTTCAATTCTATATTCATATCTATATTTTTTTCTTGTATCTGTATTTTTGTTATAGAGATTTTTTTAAGCAGTCTTTTTAAACAATTAATTTCACTGCATAACGAGTTGCATCCACTGTAAATTCTTAAAAAAAAATAAGATTCCATTATAGTTTTAAACCAGTATTTTGAATTAGTTTTTATAATTTCCATTTTAATTTTAATTGTAGGTAGTTTCAGAAATTTTCTTACTTGTTTACTTGTTCTTGTTTTTTTAAATTTTTTTATTAGCTATTTATTTTTTATATCTTTATATTTTTTTTATTAATTTTTATATTGCTTAATATTAGTTTTAGTTTAATTTAATTTAATTTGTTAGGACATCAGGTTAAACAAAATGAAAATGAGACATTGCCTTGGCAACTAGCTGGAATAAAATCAGTTACATTTTTTAAAAAATATTTTGTGTAATTGCAGGTAGTTATTATTTAGCAACAAATGAATATGGTTTTTGTTTTAGTTTAATAACCCTGCCAGTTTTGCATGGGTTAGCACCATTTTTTTAACAATACATAATGTAATGGCAAATATTATTAATAATAACATGAATTATTTATTAAACATTGGTGTCTTTTATTGTGTTCTTCCAGTAAACCATGACACTGTGCTTTATAGTGATCACAAAGTGATCTTTTGGTTTAATCTGGGTCACGTAATGTTTCCCGTCACAGATGGTCATGAGGCGAGCGATACGGCAGCTCGAATGTTTTAATGCAGGAAAACGCTGCGCCGGTGACATTGACAAATGCGCAGTAAAACTGGAGCAGGTCCATCTCTCACAGGAATAATAGACTTAAGATGGTACTTACCTTCATGTGCACTGCAGTCCTTCACAAAAAAAAATAAATAAAAATAAATAAAAATGAACAGCTTACACGCGCTTTGTTGTTTATCGCGCAAATTAGGCAAGGTCACTATGTAGGTCAGTGTCAGAGGATAGTGTTATGAGCGCTTTAGGCCATGAGGCATGAGTTTGGTATCAGTGCCGTCGACCTGTGAGATCATTTCTTCCTCTAGAGTTACTTATGCATAAAGCTGGATATTTGAACGATGCATTGCATTATGCACTTTTGGCTGTTTGTGCCAGTATTTTATTGGTTTATGGCAGGCTTAAAGCTGATATGTGACAGTTTAAAAGGATTTAGTGAAGTACTTTGACTTGTATTGTTTTTCTGTCTGCATTTAAATAAGCTTGTGAAATCATATTAACCCATGGTCGTTCGTGTTTGGGGTTTCAGCTCGCAGGGCGGAAGTTGAATTTATTTTGGTAATGTCAGCCTGTAAAACTGTTTTAGTGTCGTCTCTTCTTTGTTATTCAGAGGTGAGTCAAAGATCGAGTGAATTACTGTAATTTGCCTTCGACTTACGGTCTATTACAGCTGTTGAGGTCTGTCAGAGAAGACGGCTGCCTAATGCAATAACAACCGCCTTCAGTTAAGATCCATTTGTGAGTCTGTCTTCTTTGCACAATTGACCAAACCGTTTTGTACATCATATTGTTTTTAGGGTTTTCTGGGTGGTTGCTATGTGGCCTTCTTGCGACTGAAACAAATCTGAGCCTTAAATTGCCAACTCTCTTTCTTGGTCTTGTCTTGAGAAATTACACCCAGACATTTGGATTCTCAGTCTAAAAATAGTTTAAAATTTAATGAAAATATTTAGAATCTATACTTTCTAAATTATGATAATGTATAATTTTTATTTATAATATTTATAGTTTATTTTTTTTCATTATTTATTAGGGCTGGGCAATGTATTAAATATTCACAATATATTTTTTGTGATTGTTTTTTTACTGGAATAAAAAAAAGGCAACAATGATTTTAACATTCTAATTTTTTTCTTGTTTATTATTTTTCCCTAAACATGCCATTAGACATTTATAATATGAAAGTGTGAAGACGTTAGAGTTTTAGTGCTTCATTGAATCAGTTCAAATAGTCTATGTTAATGAACTGATTCAAAACTCTGATTCATTTTTTTAATGAATTGATTCAGATACTCAAATATCATTTACTGAATTACATATTGTTATATTTGTGTATATAAATCAAAATAATTAAATAATAATTGTTAAATAAACAAGTGTTAATCATCCTTCCCTCATTCATTTAATGGAAAAAAAAATTTGGAAAACATACCTTGAATATTGTAACTAAATTTAACTAAATCAAAATGTTTTATTGGAAAATGTTTATTTTCCCTGTATATTGTTATAGTGGTGCATATAAATCAAAATAATTAAATCTTAATTTTTCCATAAATAATTATTAATTATCCTTTCCTCTTTTCATTTAATGGAAAAACTGTTTGAACAATGTACCTTTGAATATTTTAGCTAAATTTATCTAAATCAAAATATTTAGTGAAAGTATGTATTTTTTTTTTTCCAGGTAAATTGTTATATTGGTGAATGTAAATGAAAATAATTATATAATTGTTGTTAATCCTTCCTTCTATTTATTGATAAAAAAAAATGGAAAATAACATGCCTTGACATTTTAACTACAATTTTACTCTTTTATTTAAATAGTTTTAAATACATAGATATTGCAATATATATTTAATATTAATTTTTGATAAATCTCATCCCTATTATTTGAAAGCTTGTAGATGTATTGTACAAACTGTTCAAAATCCAATCATTAGTTGGGTGCTGTTGTGTTTGGTTCGGTCCTCTGACCTCTAAAATTGAGTATATGCATCTTGAAGATTGCGTTTTCTGTATTAATTCAGTCTCAAACACAGGGGCCCATTGAGCTGCTGTCTTTGGCCCCTGGGAGTCGACGGTCATCAGATTGTCTCATTGACTCGCAGCCGGAGGTGCTGCGCAGACTCGTGAGCTCCTCCGACTGAGATGACCTTGCGAAGATGGACAAAAGGCCGAGTTGTTTTCCAATCAGCCATGTGCTCTGCATTAGCTGATAATGAATCTGGTCAGTGGGCTCATTTGTACCGTTCACGCTCTCATTGTGACGCCGTCCTGCTGCCCTCAGCATTTGCACAGATTCTGCTGTGTGTCCTGTGGAAATGCAGGTGTGTGCTGCGTGATCCGGCCCAGAGTCCGCTGCCATGAACTACACTTTCCATTTTTATAGATGTACAGCACAGCGAATTTCCTGCTTGACCGAAGCATGTTCAAGGCCGTGACTTTTGAAACCAAGAACAAAGAATCACTCTTGGGGAGTAACGCGTTAAAACTTGTGCTGCTTGTGTCTTTTCCAGTTACATCAGTGTTTTTTCTCACATTTTATTGTGCTTTTTTGTTATTGAATAAATAATTGTTGCATTAATTGACTTTTTTTGTGCGAGACAAATACTGCTGTGAAATTTTGTAATGTAAAATTTATTTATTCATATATAATAAACTTTATTTTTAATTTTTTTTTTAATTTATCTATTTGTTTTGCATTATAAAGCATTTTTGCTTTCAGGATATTTTTTAAATTATATAATTTAACTACTATTATCTACTATAATACTTATTCATCTCTAAAGCTTGTATTAACACTGTGTCTATGGTTCAGTTACATAAATATATCTTTTTGGTTTATTTAGTGTATTATATAAATTTATTATAAATTAAAATAATATATAATGCATACTGTATTATATACATTTAGTTATATATATATATAAAAATAAAATATATTTTATAAAATAATAATAATAATGCATTAAAATGTTTCATAATAGTAAATAGCAATAACAATATATTTTATAATTTATTATTCAGTGTAATTGTGTGCTTTATTTTAATAATTTGTTGCGTTTTTTATATATATTTATTTATACAGTTTACATTCCTACTTCATATATATTACAATAAAGTTTTAAAAGTATTTAACTGTGCACATTATAATTTTTATATTTAATGCATTTTTAATCTAAAGTTTGTTCTGGTTTTCTTTAACCAAAGATTACTTTACAAAAAAAAATAAAATAAATTTCAGATATAACCTTTATGTTTATTTAGCATTCTTTTTATTTTAATTTTTTTTTATTTAGTATATAGAGTTTTTTTTTTTTTTAAGTTTAGGTTAATTAAATGTATGTATTAAGAGTATTTTCATGAATTAATATTTAATTTGATTTTATACGCTTTATTTGTCATCTGTTTTTTTTTTTTTGTTACATAAATACTGCTTTGATTTTTTTTTTTTTTTTTTTTTTTTTTTTAAATTGGCATATTTAAAAACTACTTAAGGTAGTTAACTTTTAGGGTAAATAACTATTGGATAGTTAACTTTTATTATTTATTTATTTATTTATTTTTTAGGAGATGCTCGATTTTATGAGTTGCTCGTGACACACTGCAATTTCAGATTAGTTTCCCACCGTTGTACCCGACTTCGATGCATTTGTCCTCTCTAACCTAGTTACTGAGAAGCCGGTTGAGCTGCAGCTGGTCCACACTATTGACAGCGAGGCAGGAAGTGCTGTGAATTGTGGGGGATGGAAAGGAGTGTCGTTCCCGTCTTCCTAGATAATATACAAATGCCAGAGTCATGTGATGGTGAGCCTGACACTGAATAGGCCGTTGTTGTTTCTCGCTCTGGAGTGATGATGTCTGCGCTTGACAAGGCACTTGCATGGCTTGCAACCGTCAGCGAGACAGTCCAGGCACAAATGTCCTAATAACAGCTCACATGTCAAACCTGGCCTGCCGAGCCAACATCAACAATTTTGTCTGGTTCTGACCCTGCCGGTGCAGCATCGGTGCCGTGTCTGCTGCATGATCAGTACACACAAGTTTATTGCTCTTTGGGAGATATCTAGAAGAATTCATTATTTTGCCAAATATATTGCATGTCCTGTCCTGGCATGGTGTAACAAAGCAACAAGTGATAAATCTCGTAAATTGTAATCTGTGTTTTTCTCCTGACTAGCCGTAGTTTATTTATTTATGTATTTATTTATTTATTAGATTTATTTATTTCTTTATATATTATGAAGCATTTTCACTTTGTGTATTATATTAATTCATAATATAAAGTAATTTATTTATAATGTGTATATTAATTATTATTAATTTAGATTTTCACATTTAGTGCTTTTTACATTCATTTCTCCTGTTGTTTATAATACATAAGGACTTCTCTGTTGTGTATATATAAATAATAATACGTTAAAATTAAACGATAACACTTTATAATAAGGTCCATTAGTTAACTACATTAGTTAACATGAACTAAGCATGAACAATACTTTTACATTAATCTTAATTAATGTTAATTTCAGCATTTACTAATGCATTATTAAAATCACAAGTTGTTTGTTAACATTAGTTAATGCACTGTGAACTAACATGAACAAACAATGAACGACTGTATTTTTATTAACTAACATTAACACAGATTAATAAATACCGTAATAAATGTTGTGTTCATTGTTCGTTCATGTTAATTAATACATTAACTAATGTTAATGAATGACACCTTATTGTAAAGTGTTACCAAATAAACAATACCTTTTATGTATTAATATTAAGACAAATTCAGTGCAGTTAGCTGCTTTATTTTAATAATTTAATAAAACGTTTTGTATCATATTTATGCTTGCATCTAAGTTGTTTGTTATAATAAATGTAAAAATGTAAATAAATGTAAAATATAGCTTTTTTTTTATTATTCAGTATATTTATAATGTAAAATAGAATAATATATGTGTATTATAATATAAAGTTTTCTTCATTTGTTTTAATTTTTAATGCTATTTAAATTTAACGGACAATGACTGTTCTGTTTTTAAATAAATAATAGTAAATTAAAATGTATTAATAATAAATATAACAATAAATAATTATAACATTTTCCTAAATAGATGATTATTTTTAATGATTTGTAGTGTTTCTAACTACTTATTCAAATGGTCAGATTCACTGTATTTCAACTACAGTTTGAGATGGGTTGATTTCACAGGCACTCTTTGGAAGTTGTCTGACTTCTCTTGAGAAGGACCTGTTGTGTGTTTTTTCCCAGTGCAGTGAGCCGCACCCTCGGCAGAGCAAACATGCGGGGGAATGTGTTCGGCGCGGCAGGGTGTCCATCCCCCCGGGTCATTCACAAAACAATGAACTGCTGACTTGAGCTTAACGTCGGGCCGCTGCTGGGGAGAGACTTTGATGAGTTCTGCAGCCGGGCCTCCGACGCATCGGCCTGCATTTGGTCCGTGTGACTTCACTCCTGCTCTGCCGTGGGGGAGGAGAGGTGTCCACATCAATGCGCTTTCTGCTCGGACTCATGACTCCTAGGTGGGGTTGGGTATCGAGAACCGGTTCCATTTTAGAACCGGTTTTAAATTTCAGTGAACCGGATATTCGATAAGACATTTAGATTCTGCTTAACGATTCCTGCGTTCGCATTTTAATGTGATTTAAGGTGCCTCTATTATGGATTTTTGAAAATGACCTTTCATGCAGTGTGTAACACAGCTCTTAAGTGAAGGAAAACATCCTGCAAAGTTGTAAATCTAAAAGTGCTCCGTGTATAAAGTTACTGTCTCTCCAAAGAAGAGTCGACTCTGAATCATTGAAACCAGTCGTTTTTTAAATGAATCCCAAGCCGTTTCATGTTGACGTCAACATGAAACATTAGCATATTGCCCGCCCACTTGTTAGTCTGAATGAAAATACAAATTCATTCTTTGCCACTAGGTGCCGCTTTTGGAGCGGTAAAAATTGCTGCACACAAAGCAGCACTGTGCTCACAAACGCTGCTTTATCAGGCATTACAGGCTCATGATGAAATGAAAATGAGACCAATCGACCAATCACCGCAGATTAGCGTCATGCAAAGGAGGGGTTTGGAAAAATGAATCGTTGAGTGAATCGTTTGAGAGTCGTTGAGCAAGTAAGCTAAAAATTAATGCATATTATAAGACAATGAAAGTGTTTTTTGACCTTGCATGCATGTCAACCTGTTGTTGGGGACTCCCAAAACGAAAATATGAACCTTTCATTACCCATAATATGGGCACTTTAAAATGATCGAAGTGCAGGAACGGAAAGAACTTGCGCCCTGTTTGCATGCAGAGCACAAATCTAAAGCACGAGCACAGAGAACAGCAGTTTCCAGCCTGTGTCCATTCTCCAACCGCTCCGTGCAGAAAAGGTTGTTTCGGGCTGGAACTGACTTCTTTCATATTTATCGACCAATACGCAGAAAACTACGTCAATTTATCATCATAAACACAGCCGTTTTTTTGTCTTGAGTGAACATAAAATGATGAGAAAAAAAAAACGCATGTGTAAAAAAAGTATTTTTAGATCTGCGTGCATTCGGTGTTAAAGAGACAGCAGCCTAATAAACGTGCTGCCTGTCATTAATGTTAATCAGAGAACAAAAAAATCCTTCACTGATCTTGACTGAATATCTTTAATAACTTTAATAACCGAAAGCACAATATGGCTTAATCCCTTCATCAAGTCTGTTTTTGCTGTGTGTTTCAAAGCGAAGTGCACACTTCGTTCATGCGATGATCTGGTGATCCGGTGTTTCCACGCCTCAGAACGGCTCTGTTCTCTGTTCATTCGAATGCAGTGAACTCGTTTATTGCATGTGCTGTGAGTTTAGGAACACAAGGCCACCAGCTAGGCTTTATTTTTGTGGCATATGATTTTGAAATTTCACTAGATTTGTAGTGAGATGTTTTTTCACTGAAGCTGGAGTTTTCCTTCAAAATAAAAGCTTAAAAGTGCAATTTTGAATTGCTAACAGCTAGCGGTTTAAATGGATTACAAATTCAAAATATCTCTTTCAAGTGTAGAAATTAGGAAGTAGATGTATTGTAAATTCCCTACTGTAGTGCAAAGCAAAAATAATATACCTATGAAATATTCATTTTCGTTTATTTTACAGTGCAATTGTTTTACAGTATATGGCTATTACTATCATTGTTGTTATTATTATTATCATATTCTAATTTGTTTGGCTTCCTAAAACACCAGTGTGAATGTAATTAATACTGAGACTTCATATCGCACTATTATAGTATCGTGAGATTTTGATGTCGTTGCATCCCTTGTGACTCGTGAAGCGGTCTGAGCCGGTAGCCGCTCGCGTCAGCTGCAGCTGGTTAGCACTGCTCGTTGCTCTCACTGTCCACTGCTGCTGGTTAAAGCTGCAGTGCACCTGCGTTTGTGTTTTTTTCACATAGCGATCCGCGTGGAGCCGGGATCTGTTGTGGAATATCAGGATATTAGAAACAGACCTCGGAGCGGCTCTTGGCTTCTGTGTCAACATTCTTTCAAGTGCTTCAGGACTGATTCTAATAACACACTACCTTGTTTGCTTGGTGCATGATCTTGTTTTTTTTTATTTGTGACCCTGGACCACAAAACCAGTCTTAAGTAGCAGTCTTAAGCAGGTATATTTGTAGCAATAGCCAACAATACATTGTATGTACATAAATATTTCAAAACTTAATTTTTGATTAGTAGTATGCATTGCTAAGAACTTTATTTGGACAGCTTTAAAGACGATTTTCTCAATTTTTTATTTTTTATGTTTTTTGCATCCTCAGATTCCAGATTTTCAAATAGTTGTATCTCGGCCAAATATTATTCTATCCTAACAAACCATACATCAATAAAAAAGCTTATTTATTCAGCTTATTTATTCAGATGATGTATAAATCTCAATTTGAAAAAAATGACCCTTATGACTGGTTTTGTGGTCCAGGGTCACATTTTGTCAAACTTTACATAAGATTTCAGACAGCAAGTTAGACTTTTAAGCTAAATTATAAAGAAGATAAAACATTTGTGACCAGTGCTGGCAAAATGAGTCGCAACGCAAAATGAGTTATTTTTATTTTTACATTTTCCATTAAAAGACCTTCAAAATTATGTATGAGTTGTTGGACAAATAATGACTGAGCTTCACCTGTTTGAAGTCAATAGAGTCAGCAAAGTCAATTTCGAGAAAAATCAAGTTAAAGTTTTATTTGAAGGTTCCAAAGCTAAAATCACCTAGCAATGTTGAATCTTTTCCTCCAATTATTTTCTTAATATTCATTGCTTTATTAATTATCACAATATAGCTATTTTTTATTTCATCTTTGTTGTAAATAAGAACAAAAGCCTGTGACTTAACGATCTAAAAAATTAGTGTTTACGTGGAGCTATACGGATTATACGGATTTAGAAATAATTTTATCCACAAGTTATCCACTTTAAAAGTATTAAAAAGTATTTAAAAGTTTTGTGATTTTCCAGTTGCATGATTAATACGGAAACACTTTACAACAAGGTCTCATTTGTTATCAGTAATGCATTAGCTAGAATAAACTAACAATGAGCAATATTTATTTTCAGCAATTAATGTTAGTTAATATAAATGCAACTGCTCATTGTTTGTTCATGTTAATTCACTGAGCATTAACTAATGTATTAGGAAAGGTTGAAAGTAACTAAGATTAATTAAACATTAACATTAATTACGATTAATAAATGCTGTGTGTTTTGCTCATTGTTAGTTCATGTCAACGGAGAGCTGACCTTGTGTGCTTGTAAGTGTGTTACTGTACATGACATTTTAATGTAGGATCAAGTAATTATTTTCTGTTATAATGAACTTTATGCACCAAATGCTGTTGCTATTTGTATTGAACCTGGACATTCCAAGTCTGTAAAGGAGTCAACATCAAGGTTTTCCAGGAAAAAAACATCCCTTTCATCCACTGAACAATTCAGGGAGTTTCTTTATTTAAGGTGTTTTTTTTTTTTTTTTTTTTTTGTTTTTTTCCAAGAAGAGACAATTGCATTGTTAGACTCTAACAAACAAGACTTTTCTGGACAAAAGTGCAGTTTGGGGTTAAAAGTTGTCTCTTTCTGAGATATCTTTTGATAAATTAGATCAAAAATATAATTGTAGAAACAGTAAAAACTAATGAGATGTGCAAAGCATAATTCAAATATTCCTGAAGGCTCTCGTTACGGATTCGATCCAATGGCGATTAAAACGGTCAGGTTTTATATTACTTATGCAACCTTGAAACATTATTTACCAGTTAATCTTGTTATTTACCAATTACACCAGTTACTTACCAATTATAATTGTCACCAGTTATTTGTTTGCCAATAATGCTAAACAAGATATTTCTTTGATAAGTTAAATTGGCTAAACATGTAAATGGAGAGACAATAAAAACTGATGTGCAAAGAAAGCATTACAACTTCAAAACATAAAGCAGAATTGACTTTTGTGTTGCTTCTGTTTGTTATTTACATCTTTAAAAAATCTCAATTCAAAGATGACAAGACCAAAATATTCCTGAAGGCTCTTGTTATGATTTCGATTCAATAGCAGTCAGTTTTTATATATTTTTACCAGTTAAACCAGTTATTTAACGGTTAATGATTCATAAATGTGTTGTTTGGGGTCAAAAGTTACATGTTTGCCAATCATGCAAAAAAAGACATTTAAATAGACAAGTCAAATTGGATTTAAAAAAAATGCGGAGATGTGGATAAGGCTGGGCGATATATAAAAAATTTGATATCTCGATATTGTCATTATTTTTACGATATTCAATATATATCTCAATATGTTTGCATTTGGTTTTAAATATAAAAAAAAACATGATTTTCTTATAAAAACTACAAAAACAATTTAGATAGAACAGCTGTTGTTACAAAGTAAATACAAAATGTTTAGTGCAAATTTAAGCATTTAAAAAAATCTAGACCAAGTGATCACGTACTGCTTTTTTATTAAATGAACACATGTATATGTAACTGAAGTAATGCAAAACAAGTACAGAACGTGCGTTCTGTAAACTTTTTTAGTGCATGCAATTCACAATTTACACTGTGCAACTGGGGGAAATAATTAAACTGGGATAGGTTTTTTGTATTTTTTTGTATGTTTTTTTATTTATTTATTTATTATTATTTTTTTTTTACAAGTTTTTAGCTAAGAACACAAGTCTGTCAACTGTGTCTGGTTTAAGAGAAGCTCTGTGGCATGAAACTATGTTCCCACTGACACTAAAAACCCTCTCAGATGGGGAGCTAGTTGCTGGAACACAGGTATTTCTTAGCTAATTTTGCAAATTTAGGGAAATGTGCCTCATGGATGCTCCACCACCATGAGCACAAATCAATAGAATGTGGATTCATACATGGTTTATTTTACCTCAACTAGTGTACTGATTCATTATAGGCACACACACACACACACAGACACATATATATATATATATATATATATACATAAATTAATACCAAAGACTTATGCACTCTCTTTGTCTATATTATGAAAACTGGTAAAACAAATGAAAAATATTATAACAGTGAAATTCCTTATAGTAATTCCAAATTGCAATAGCCTATGTTTCTCTATTCAAACAACAGCGGTTGAGTAAGTGCATTTATTCAGCGATCACAATCGCAGACAATACAGTCGAGATCTCATGACAGAACACAGGCCGGTTGAGTTAGACTTTCATTTAGATTGCTAAACTCCAGCTTGTTTTTCGGTGTTTTCAGATCACCGGTAGCGGCCAATTCGGGGATTTGCAAACAACTATTTAACAGCGAAGCTCTGATTCAGGGATTTGAACTCTTGATATCTGGCAACCGCACTCATGAAAGCTCGTGTAGTAGAGGCGTGTAGAGCAGTCCGCAATAACATTTTGTCTCCTTTTTTTGACGAAAATACAGAGATTTTTGATAAAGTTTTTATTTTTTTTAATACATTTCTCGTCTTTTTCGTCAACGAAATTGCATGTTGATATATAGTCATAGTTTTCGTTTATTGACCTTATTGTTGTCTCGTCTTCGTTTCGTCTACATAAGGGGACGTAATATTGGACGTTCGACGCATTCTTTTGGGAAAGTATGCTTGAATTTGAAATATTCGATATTCACGATATTTTAAAATTTTACATCATCGTCAATTTTATTGTGATATTATCTCTAATATTCGATATATCGCCCAGCCCTAGATGTGGAAAGCATAATGGCTTCAAAATGTAAAGCGAATTTGACTTTGATTTATTCTTTTTTTGTAAGTAAAATAAAAAAATACAGAAAAACCAAGTAATATCCTGAAGCATCTCATTGCAGTTTTGACCAGTTTATATATTACATTCATGACTTCAAAACATTTATTTGCCAGTTATTTATCAGTTAAAGTATCATAAATATGTAGTTTGGGGTCAAAAGTTATCTATTTGGAAATAATGCGAAACAAGATATTTCTTTAAGATGTTAAATTGGATAAAAAAAAAAATAATTAGAAAGACGGTTAAAAACTAATAGCAGTGCCGAGCACAGCATCCAAACTTAAAATGGAATTGTAAAATTTTAAATTTGTTATTTACATTTAAAAAAACAAAACTGATGACTAGATGGAGATGACCAATAACTTGTTACCGTTTCAGCCAACTTTTATATTACTTGCATGACCTCAAAACATTACAGCAATTTCCTAGGTCCAAACCACATGAATTTCCAAAATATTACAGAGCAAAACATATCCTATTCAATCAAATCTGTAATCACCATTGATTTCCCACTGTATCCCCTGCCATATTTAGGAAGCATAATGAGGTGTCAAGCAGCAAAACAGGCCATGTTGTAGATCCGAATGTTCCTGCGATAGATCCGATCCTGTAGCGTGTCTCCCTCGCCAGAGACCGGCAGCAATAGACCATGAGGCCACAGCTGCCGTTGAGAGGCCGAGATGCTTTAATGAGCCGAGAGCCTTTGAAATCAGAAGCCTCGTCTAATTAGGCTGTAACCTTTAAGTTACTGTTGGACTCCCAATTGGAAGCTGCTTTGTGAATATCGTTTAGCCGAGTGGCAGTATTCCAGCTTATGTGACATGGGATAATGCATCCGCAAGCTCAGGAAGATCTTTATGTTTAGGTCAGCATATTTAGTTCACTAGTGATTAGTAAGTGTGCTGTTTGCTAAGACTAGTGCAATTGTTCACTTTGGGTTAAGGTTTAATTTGGTGTATAACTGAAGAAAACCACCTAACAATGATATTCACATTTAATGTAGATATTTTTTGGATAATAAAATCAAATTTATATTAAATACTTAACAATTGAAGTTAACAATTGAATAACCTTGCACCATTTTTTAAAACTATTGCTATTGCTATGTTAAAACTGGTTAAAAAATCTCACAGGCCTGTTTGGTTTAGTAAGCAACCATTTAGTGGACATAGGTTAATAATTGGTTTGAACAATACTTCTATCTTTTTTATTTTATATTCAGTGGTGCAAATGGGTTTCCATTCTTTTCAACTTAATTTACTGATAAATGAATAAATGTAAAAATGTTGAATAAATGTAATGGCTTAAAAATAGTAGTAAAGCATATATTTCTTTAATTCATTAACTTATCCAACGTTGTTCACTATCTCACACATTTATTTTCATCTTAAAGGTTGTTCAGTTAAGTCATATATTAATCATATTTTATATTTTTGGTTTTATTTGACATCTTTGTCCTAGAATAATGATCATTTAGTTGTTATTGTCAACACCAAATTAAAATTTAAAAATATTCTTTATCCATATCAGTCATAAAAAAAGAATTCTCTGATTTTTACACTGTAAAAAAAAATTCCATTTAATTTTAATTAATTTAAAGCTACTTCATCTTAAAAACTAAGTTCAGTTGCTGCTTTACATTTTAAATATAATCAGTATAATCTGTACAAGTCATTTCAACTTTGGTTACTTTAATGAGTTAAAGTAATGGAAAAATAGATGTTGCCATGACTTATTGATAATATCGTTTTTACTGACACCTTAGCAACCACACAGCAATGACTTAGCAACCACTCATAACGATTAAGTATCATTGCAGCATTTTTGCATATGCAAACATCACTCTTATTTTCTTCTGAATATGTAAAAATCTGGTTATTAGTGTAACAAGCTCTGAACAAGCGTCAGCGGTGTGTGTGTGTGTTGCAGCTTCAGCACAAAAAATGACTTCACGCTTTGATTGCAGGATTTATGGTTAAATATGCTTCACGCTTGTATGCCAAGTGTTTTATGATGTCATAACTGAAGGCTTCATGATTGGCTAGTTTGTCAGCCACAGATATCTGTCAGATGCAATGTTTCGTGCTTGACATGGCTGAGAAATGTCTCCTTCTCTAGGAAAGGCTGGGAAAACGAGCCTGTCACCTGAACACTGTGTGAGAGATGCCTTTCTGAGGTTCATTGTTGAAGCGTTCAGACATTTATCGGTTGTTTATTTCATGCTATGTTATTGGCTGTCAGAATGGACAGCCTGAGATCTTTTCTAATGTCTCATTCAAGTCCTTTACATCTAGAAGAAAAACAAATGTGCTATCATTAAAACTCAAAAACAATGCAAATACGCAAAATACAGCAGGATTTGCTTGAAATGTTAATAGATATGAGCCTTTGCTTAAAAACAAGCATAAACAAGGCCTGTTGTTTAATCGCTGCTCATTTCATTCATTATACTGAAGTCACGGCCGCTGAGGAATTATTAGCAACGCAGACAGATGCATTACAGAAATAGCACAAAGCGCTTTCTGGCAGTCATCTTACCTTCATAACGTCATCTCATTGGTCTTAGACTTATTGAAGATGTTTGTTTTTAGCGTCAATCTTACATTTGATTTTGTTAGAAGAAACACTTGAAATGAGGGCTGCTGCTGTTTATTATGATAATAAATATTCTGTGTATGACTGATTGGTCAAATAATTGACGAAAAAATATGAGAGAGAGAGAGATAGATAGATAGATAGATTAACAATGCTTAATGCTTAAATCTAAACATTTAGTGAAATAACATTATTTAGTGGGGAACAAATAAAAGTGAATATGTGTAAGACTAAATCTGGTAAAATGTTACACATTGCTCTTTGTATTGTTGTAAAATACATTAAGAAAAACAAGTAAATGTACTTATATATAAATATAAACTATAAAATTGATTCCTGACACAACACGTACCCCTCCACATGTCACTTTTCGACGTAACTTACGCTCACTCTCACCCTGCCGGTTATCTGCTATGGTTTCATCTTCACTTCCTCCCTCTATACAGTTATCATCTCTTGATGCTAACAGTGCTACTGATACTTTCTGTTCCACTCTGACATCTTGTTTAGATACTTTCTGACCCTTATCTTCCAGGCCAGCCCGTACCACCCCTTCTGCCCCTTGGCTATCTGACGTTCTCCGTGAACATCGTTCTAAGCTCAGGGCTACAGAGAGGATATGGCGCAAATCACAAAATCCTACTGACCTTAATTTATATCGATCACTCATCTCTGATTTTTCTGCTAATGTCTCTACTGCTAAAAGAGCATACTATCACGACAAAATTAACAATTCGCCTAACTCTCGCATGCTCTTTAAAACATTCTCCTCCCTCCTTTGTCCTCCTCCTCCCCCTCCTTCATCAACTCTAACAGCTGACGACTTTGCCACATTCTTCATTAATAAAATTACTAACCTCACTGCACAATTCTCCACACCACAAACTGTCAAACACATCTTACCATCAAACATACACTCGTTCACATCCTTCTCTCCACTCTCTGAGGCAGAAGTCTCTAAACTCATCCTTTCCAGTCATCCTACTACTTGTCCGCTTGATCCTATTCCATCCCATCTCCTTCAAGCCATTTCTCCTGCAGTTGTACCTGCACTCACTCACATCGTTAACACATCCCTTCACACTGGAGTTTTTCCCTCAGCATTTAAACAGGCTCGTATAACCCCACTTCTTAAGAAACCCACTCTTAACCCAACTCTTTTAGGGAACTATAGACCGGTTTCCCTTCTACCTTTCATTGCAAAAACACTTGAACGAGTTGTGTTCAACCAAGTCTCTGCCTTTCTCACACAGAACAACCTCCAGGACCGTAACCAATCTGGCTTCAGAAGTGGACATTTGACCGAAACTGCCTTGCTCTCAAGCCTCAAGCCCTTGTTGAAGGCCTAAGACTTGCAAGAGCGGCTTCCAAGTCTTCATTACTTATCTTGCTGGATCTATCCGCTGCTTTTGATACGGTCAACCGCCAGATCCT
Organism: Spinibarbus caldwelli; assembly: GCA_039654775.1. Taxonomy (NCBI): domain Eukaryota; kingdom Metazoa; phylum Chordata; class Actinopteri; order Cypriniformes; family Cyprinidae; genus Spinibarbus; species Spinibarbus caldwelli. Next base: position 2,991,012 of record CM077224.1, read on the forward strand.
CCTGTCAACCATTTTTGAGAAAGGGCATCTCAGGAACCGCACGCCAGTGGTTTGAGTCTTACCTCTCAGATAGATCCTTCAAGGTATCTTGGAGAGGTGAAATATCCATGTTGCAACATCTAGCTACTGGGGTGCCTCAGGGCTCAGTCCTTGGACCACTTCTCTTCTCTGTCTACATGGCATCATTAGGTTCTGTCATTCAGAAACATGGCTTTTCATATCACTGCTATGCTGATGACACTCAACTCTACCTCTCATTCCATCCTGATGATCCGACGATAACTGCTCGCATCTCAGCATGTATAACAGACATTTCTTGCTGGATGAAGGACCATCACCTTCAACTCAACCTAGCTAAGATAGAACTACTTGTAGTTTCAGCAAACCCATCACTTCATCACAATTTCACCTTCCATTTAGGCTCATCAACCATTACTCCTTCAAAAACAGCCAGAAACCTTGGAGTTGTGATTGATGACAAGCTGAATTTCTCAGACCACATTGCTAAAACTGCCCGGTCCTGCAGATTTGCTTTATATAATATTATGAAGATCAGGCCCTTTCTTTTGGAATATGCAACACAACTCCTTGTTCAAGCTCTTGTTCTGTCCAGACTTGACTATTGCCATGCTCTCTTGGCAGGTCTTCCAGCCAATTCCATCAAACCTCTACAATTAATCCAAAATGCCGCTGCAAGATTAATCTTTAATGAGCCGAAAAGAACGCACGTCACACCTCTGTTCATCAATTTGCACTGGCTACCAATAGCGGCTTGCATAAAATTCAAGGCATTAATGTTTGTATACAAAACCACCTTTGGCTCTGCACCCCTTTACCTAAATTCAGTACTTCAGATCTATGTGCCCTCTAGAAACTTGCGTTATGCAAGTGAACGCCGCATTATTGTGCCATCCCAAAGAGGCACAAAATCATTTTCTGGAACTTTTTCATTAACTGTTGCCATCTGGTGGAATGACCTGCCCAACTCAATCCGAGCAGCTGAATCCTTAGCCATCTTCAAGAAACGGCTAAAAACCCATCTCTTCCATCTTTATTTGACCCTCTAACTCTAGCATTCTCTTTTCTAATTTTATTTTATCTATCTCCCTTCTTTTTATTTAAAACACACACACACACACACACACACGACCCTCTATCAATTGCATATTTATTCTCTAACTGCTAGCTTTTCTTAAAAAAAAATAAAACACTAGCTTTCTTTTCTATATTCTATCTACTTGTTAAAAAAAAAAATAAATAAATAAAAAAAAAACCTTGCTACCTGTACTGCATTAGGCTAACTGAGACTTGTCATAGCACTTGCATGTTGTTGCTCTTTTGTTGGTTTTGATTGCTTCTATTGTCCTCATTTGTAAGTCGCTTTGGATAAAAGCGTCTGCTAAATGTAAATGTAAAATTAAAAGATCTTTCTTTTAAATGTAGCCTATAGCACAGTAATGAAGGCAGCAACATATGATAGATAGCAGTCTTGTCTATCAGATGTTGCTGCCTCCATTACTGTGCTATAGGCTAAATTAGATTATTAATAGCCTTTCTTTATCTGTCCTGTCATAGGGCAGAACAAGAAACGCTATAAATAATCTTTCATTGCACAAAAGTCTTATAATACGAAAGGCTCAATACAAAGCGCATCCCGTTGCGCAGAATGATGCGCTTGAAGCAACACGGAGTCACAGCGTGCAGCTCAACATAGAGAGGTTCAAAGCACAAAGGAAAGAGAAATTGTAGTTTATTAAATCTGTGCGGTAGTTTATTGAGCCTTTTCTTTTAACAGTTTTAAATCTGTTATTGTGCGCTCTTGAAGAGAGTTTCATCATTTTGACTGTCGTAACCGAACGCAACACGCAGTTTGAATGCTGAATGGAGGATGACAGACAGCCGCAGTGGAGAGAAGAGTTTAGTGAACTTGAATTTAATGACTTAAATATTCTTCTGTACCTCACATTAAACTATGGAACGGCTTCAGAACACTTGGACTCTGACTTTATGGTGCTTTATAATGTTTTTGTGCTTTCGTGGGGCTTAACAATAACAGAATAGTATATGCACAAATATCGGATTTAGATTGGTCTCGTCTGACCAATACCCGATCCGGCAGAAAATGCCAGTATCGGAGCCGATACGGATACTGAGTATCAGATCGATGCATCTCTAAGCACAACTGAAAATTCAGCTTTGATCACAGAAATAAACTATTTTACAATATATTCACATAGAAGACAGCTATTTTAAATTGTAATAATATTACTGATTTAACAGTATTTTTGATTCTGAATCTGACCGTTTCTTATCAGTTAGAACGCTTCCAGCTGTCTATGTAGGCAGCAGGTTCATAGAAGATAAATAGATGTTATACCTCAAACACACAGACAGTGAAGCTAATGTGATTGAAAATACATTCAACATGCATTAAAACTAGTTCTCATCTGCTTCTGATTGCACAGCAATCTGTAAGCGGCGTATCCCGTCACATCGCCCAACAAACAGGGGGAAACGGGATGTGACGGCGTCCATTGCTCTGGAGGTCGCGGCCGGCCTCGGGACGCAGCAGGGGTTTGGCAGGTTCACGGATGAAAGCCGGATCGACTGTGGCCAATTTCTCACCCAGCAGATGCCCGCACACCTGAACCGGCTCGACAGGTGCAGGATGCTAATTGGCAGCATGTGTATAGCGTTACAGACGCAGAGCTGTCAGCGTGAGGAAGAGCGCGAGTTGTGCACGAGATACTCCCACTATAAAAGTTTATTTTGGGATTACATGTGCTATTTTAACACAAGCGTTACTCACTCAGAAATTGAAACAATGAAATAAAAAAAAAAAATTAAAGAAAGAAATAGTTTTATTCAGCAAGGATGCAATAAAGTAATCAAAAGAGACATTTAGGACATTTATAATGTTGCAAAAATACATAAATTGCAACATTATAAATTTCACAATTAATTACAGATGAATGACTAGTACACTGCAAAAAATATTTTTCAAAGCTATTGGAGTATGTTTCACAAGAAAATATTGTTTTGTTTTGTTTTTTCCCCCACTTTTTTCCGCCAAAATTTCACACTTAATTTAATGTCAGTAATATATATGTATGCAAAAAAAATGTTTTGGGTCAAGTTATTGGAGTACATTTGACAAAAAAAAAAAAAAAAAAAACTATTTCAGTCTTTCTATATCAAAGTTTCACATTCATTTCAATGTGTTACTTGCCATTTCTTTGTTAATAATTGTGCAATTTACTAGCAATTTCTGAGTAAAAATTGTTTCTATATCATTTTTGTGTGTGTGAGTAACACATTGAATAAAATACGTTAAAATCTTTTTAAAAAATTAATAAAAATCTGCCAGTTTCAATAAATGATTGATCAACAGTGATTTCACTATTGTAAAATACAAATACAAAAAAATACACATTAATAAAATATTTAACAATAATACTAACAACAACTATTTGTTATTGTTTTATCATTATTAATAATAAAATTATTTATATTTTATTTTTATTATTTATTTTATTATTATTATTTATAAAATTATTTAATAAATTATTGTTGTTGTTTTTTATTAATAGTAATATTTATATTATTTTTTTATGTATTTCTCATTTTTCCATGTTTCTTTGTAAAATGGTCCTGATAGCTGCACTGAAATCTCTAGCAGGTGAACAGTATATACTGTTGTACTAGTCTTATCTCTGTTTCTGATGTATTTTGATATGATCATATGTGGCCGTGTATTGACGTCGGTGAGAGCCGCTGATGTGACAGTGAAGCTCTTGAAGCGAATGAGTCATACCGATGTGCATGGCCTGTTGCATGCTTCCTATCATTTGCAGGCACTTCAGTCGTGTTAAGAGACTGCCGTTGGCCTCGCTCTGTCTGTGCGACGTGAGACTCATCAGCAAAAACACAGCAGAATATGGTGATGAAGGCCATAAAATGTCTGGAGACACGTGTTGTATTCATGCTGCTGACACGTTCGCTGTGATATACTGTTGTTCCAGATGAAAACACTGTTTGTCAGGGATAAATGCATTGATTAGAAATGCGTGGGATGGACCTTTTGTGAATGCATTAAAGAGATAGCCCACCCAACTTTATCATCATTTTCATCTTCCTGTCATTCCAAACTCATATGATTTTCTTTCTGTTGTAAAACACAGGAGATACCAGGCAGGATGTTCATGCTGCTCTTTTCCACACTTTTTTTTATTTATTTATTTTTTTTTTTTACATCAACTGAAAATCTTATATTTTCCATATTGAAATTACCTTATTATTATCATTGTTTATATTATTAATAATAATGATTAAAACAATTTTATTGAATATTGTATTTTATTATTTTTATTAATTATTTGAATAATACTTAAATTATTACAAAATAGTATTTGATTAATAATAACATAATTTTTTAACTTATTATTAGGTTAATAATAATTTATTAAATATTTAATCATAACAAAATGTATTATTAATAATTATACATTTTCTGATATTTTATTTTATTATTTTTATTTATTTAAATTCATTAAATGATTCAAAAACATTATTATTGTATTATTATTATTATTATTATTATTATTATTATTAATAATAATAATAATAATATATATTTTTAAATGTATTAGTTAATAATAATCATTAATTAAATATATTTTTTAAATTATTTAACACCAATAATAATAATTATTATTATTAGTAGTAGTAGTAGTAGTAGTAGTAATTAAAACATTTTTATTTATTATTATTTTTAATGGTAAAAAACAGTCCCTAATTTTCCAAATTTTGAAAACACAAAGACAAATAATTTTGTGTTAATTCTTTTAAAGAAAGCTTGAAAGCAAACAAAGTAAATCTAGCACATTAGATTTATGATTATCTTGAGACTTAAATATTTTTTTTTTATCATTTATAAAACAACCTCAAATTAATTTAATATTTCTACATTTTATTTTACACAAATTAAGTACCAAAAAGATAGTTGGATTATAATTTTAATTCAATTTAATTTAAATTTATCCTTTGATTAATTTCCATTTTAACTCTGTCTATAATGATTGCTGTTGTAACTCTACACTGGAGGCGCCTGCGTTTCTATTTTTGACCCGCTGCAGATCTGCTCCAGCCATTTTTATTTCTCCAAACATCTCAAATGAAATCATTTTATGTCTCTGTTCAACTCATAATCCAAATAAATTTATATACAGTAGCAGTTTTTGTATAATTCACCCATTCCACTGATGTTTATTGAGTGACATGCAGCTTCGGTCCTTGCATTTGTGGCTGTTTTTAGACTCTGTCTCAGTCATCACAATTTACCCGTAAGCCCTCGCAAATTTGCAAAACGTTGTTAGTTTACATCTAACTATTTAATTCCAGTGAATTGCAGTGAAGTGAGACACTTAACACGTGACTCGTTTACATCCACAAACTGCTGTTTCCATTATAAAAGCCTCCTGTTAGAAGTGTTGTCAGTGGAAAGGCCTGCTGTTCATCTGTGACAGATTCGCAGCTCTGACACCCACCCATCGACAAAATGCATCATGTGCATCACAGATTTTCTCACCCAGGTTCGTCATGATCCACGCTGAGAGATGCATAGAGATCAATTCTAGAAATGCACAATTTATGGATAACCATTTCCGTATCGGCCAATATTGGCATTTTCTGCATCCATCTGAAACGGTTCATTTCTATAGAGGAATGACGAGTGGTTGTTCTGCATGTATTAGAGAGAGTTTATTTGTGTGTTAACGTGAGAATGTGTATTGGATTACTGTGGCTCCCCTGGGTGGGCGTCACGTCTCAGCACTTCACAGATGATCAGATTTACAGTGTGCTGGATCAGATGGGCTCTTCTAGCACTCACTCACCGTTCATTCACTCAATTGTTCATGCTATTTGAAGTTCATTTGCTTATTAATGCATCAGTGTGTTCATGCATTACATTAAGTCATTATTTTCATGCTTTTATTATTTTTCAACTAATTTACTTTTTTTTTTTTTTTTTTTTTTAGTCGGGCATTCATTAATTTTGTTGATGTATTCATTAATTTGTTCATTAATTTATGCATTTACAATTGATTCATTTCAGTTCATTTTTGCATTCATACATTTGTTTTTTCAAGTGTTATGCATTGGTTAATGCTTTTATTTTAATTCATTTTTAAATTTTATTTTAATGCATTGTCATTTTTTAGTCATGCATTCTTTCATTTTGTTGATTTGTTATTTGTTCATTTATTTGTTCAATAATTTATACATGAATTTACAAATTTATTTACTCATTTCAGTTCATTTATACATTAATGCATTTTTTCATGTGTTATGCATTTGTTTAATGCTTTTATTATTTTTGAATTAATTGAATCATTTTTAGTTGTGCATTCATTCATTTTTTAATTTGTGCATTTAATTAATTAATATACTATTTATTTATTTATTCATTTACTCATTTCAGTTCTTTTGTGTCCTTTGTGTCTTACATTGTCATTTTTTCATGATTTGATTTTTTTTATTTAATTTAATCATTATTTAATATGCATTTTATTTTTTATTTGCTCATACTGTAGATGCATTCATTAACGTATTCATTAATTTTAGTTCATCTGCTTAATGCATTTGTGCATTCATGCTTTCAGTCATATTTTTCATGCTTATATTGTTTATAATTTAATGTAGTTATTCGTTTAGTCATGAATTCATTCATTTGTTCACCGAATCGTTAATTCATTCATTCACTCATTTGTGCATTTCTCATTCACATTGCATGCAAACATGCTCAGAATATTTAAACGCACTGATTAAACTAAAGTATGTATATTTACCAAAACATTTTTGTAACTGACAATTTATCAGAAAAGACTCTTTTTAGGCTGGACTGGAAACAAGCGTCACCTTTTGCCCGCCAGAATCACCACAATGCTGCTTTAGTTTGCTCCAGTATTATGGTTTCAAAAGGTTGTTTTGGAGTTCATTGGCTTTCATTATAATGCAAAGAGTGGCCAAGACACGAGAGTGAGTAAATGATGCCAGAATTTTCATTCTTTGCTTTGCACTCCTTTAATCAGCGCTAATATTGTCTTCTGGCATTCACTCGCTCCGACTCAACACAAGGTTGACTGTCATCGCACAGGCGTGCATGTTTTTCAGACCTTGAGACTTCAGCTTGTGCTTTGCATCAGCACATTTAAAAGTGAGCGAGTCGAGATGCACATGAAGCTTTTGTTACTCTTTTATTCAACCTCCGGTTTCCACTGCAACTCCTACACAGAGCAGAGGACGTCCATGTCCAATCCATGTGTAAAGGTGAAATCTGAGGAGCTTTGTGTTGGAATTGAGCGCGTGCAGATTCCCTGCGTGACGTGAGCCTGCGGAGGACAGGTTGTGTGAGAAAGGGTGTCTTGAAGAGCAGATATCTTTCTGAACGTCTCTCTCAGGCTCAGGAGCTCAGGAGCTCAGGATCTAGTCTTTCTTGCGCATTAATCTCTGATGTGTCAGAGCCGGCTGCCCATCTGTGGGATTATTGCAGTGGAGTGCGATGCATGCATAATTACCAGCGGGAGAAACAGCTTTGAATGCATTTCAGGCGTGTTCACATGATAGTCTGTGCATTTTATCATTTTGTTTATTGCACTCATTTGTATATTTTTTTCAAAGCTGCAGGTGCACGCAAAGACAAACGTCACAGCAGTTTGCATTCAGATCAAAAACACATAGCAACAATATTTAAAATATAAATATTTTGGTAAATATCACTGCAAAAAAAAAAAAAAACACTGCTCACAAATTACCTTATTGATGTATTTATTTAAATGTTTTTTTATATTTTATTTGTATATTCGGTCCCACTTTATACTGTGTCCCTAATACCTGTCTACTTACATAGTAACTAGATGTGTATATAGTATGTAACCACAGTGTAAGTACACATTGGTACATATTATCTACAGCTGTAATATTTCTGTAACTACCCACATGTAACAACCCTCAGAATGGTATGTGTAAGTACAAATGTGTAACAGGACATTGGTAACAACACTTTTCACTTCACTAAGTACTCGGGTAACAGGAATTATATAACTACATTTTGTAACAACAGTATGTATAAGAGTAATTGGAACAGGGAGTGGAGATAGGTAGGTTTAGGGATATGTAAAGTGGGAGGAGTTGGATTTCGAGGCGGAGTTGGTGCATCACTGTAATACCAGTGTACTTACATGGTAACTCCTCAGGAACTGTCCACTTAATATAAAGTGTAACATTCTGGACACCAACCACAATTTATATGTAAAGCCTAACTTACTGGCCACTGCTGTGTAACATCAGAGTAATGGTAAATGCATAGGAATTGTCTTATGAAATTGTCTACTTAATATAAAGTGTAGCTCTTTCTTGACCAAAAAGTCCTGTTAGTCCTGTTACACATCTACATGGTAAATCCATAGGAATTGTCTACTTAATATTAGGGGTGGGAATCGCAGGGTACCTCACGATACGATATAATCACGATACATGGCTCACGATAACGATAATATCATGATACAGCGATTCTGCGATAATCGATATATTTCTAGAAAATCCTATAATGATATATCGCGATATCTGTCTAAACAAAATGCCTGTGAAAAGGTTAAGTGCAAGTTTTCTTTCTTTATTCAAGTCCAAACTGTTAGAAAACAGCAAAAAAAAAGTTCTGTAAATCAATTTTAACATGTTGAGTAAATTAATAATTTTGTTCTTGGACT
>CM077224.1:3002279-3032279 GCA_039654775.1 Spinibarbus caldwelli
TTTGATAAGGTTTGACCCCAACTTCTTCCCGTCATCGCAGCGCAGAAGGTTATCTGTCATTGTGTGATGAGGGTACAGTGAACCAGTGTTGCCAGGGCAGCGGCACAAGTGGGCTATTTTGAAAATACAGTCCCGGGAAAAATTACAGAGCCATTGGTTGCGGTTTTTTGTGCTACTTTTATAATGTACCGCGGCCGCCCAAAGTGTATATAGACAAATAAAAATGAAAATGGATCCTTTTCCTAATGTGAATTATACTTGGAATGTATACATGACAACTTAAGAACAGAGAGGCGGTTGTAACATCACAAACAACGTGAGTTTCAGCCAGAGCATACATGTTAAGGCTTTTACACAGCAGAAATAAACATGACAACAGCCACTATAGATTATATAAGATAATAAACACACGATTACGATAGGATATGGTTTGTATGTGATTTTCTTTAGATGAATGTGTACATCTATGCTAATTTGTATATTTTAACAACAGTAAACAACCAAATTCCACGTGATCACACTTGATGGTGGTTTGAAGTGAGTTCTGAGTAAAAGTGTACTATTAGTCTCATAAATTGTCTAATGAAGCATGATGCTAATGTTAGCTGCAGAATAGGTCCAATTCTTCTTCATAATGCATTTTGTCATAATACTTCACGTAAGGTCGCAAGAAAATGTTTTGTTGTATTTATTTAGAAATACTTTTGAAAATAGTTGGGTAAATGTATACTTGGATTGAAGCGATGTGGCTTAGTAAACGTTTTATTGCCAGTATAAAGGCTAATAATGGCTGAATAAAAACAAAAGAATAATGATAAAAGAATAATAAGGATTATCTCTCATACCTGGCGGAGGTATGAAAGGTTCTGTTTCCTTAAACTAGTTTGCCATGCATTTCTTTATTTCAACACATTTACAGGTAAATCCTAGTATTTTAAATTTGTGATTAATCATGATTAATCACGGTCCATTAATCACTGTGATTAACGCGATTAAATCTTTTAATCGATTGACAGCACTAATATATATATAATATATAAGTGCTGTCAATCAATTAAAAAAAATTATTAATCACACATTTTCTGAAATTAATCGCGATTAATCCCAGCTAACATTAAAGTTTTTAAATATACTTTTATATTGCAATAATTTCACATTCAATCTTCAAATTAATGTACAAACAACATAGAGTATATTTTTAATATTTGTTTAATGGCATCTTTATTTTTATGACTGAAGGCCAGCATCATTAAAACCAAGTAATACTGATTTTCCTATGAAAAAAAAAATGAAAAATTCCCCTAATATTTAACCATTGACTATAGCCATTAAACATTACATTATAATTAAGAGCTATCAATTTTAACATTTATTAGACTTTAAAAATAACTTCTAATTTAAGTGAACTTAAAACAGTCTTCACATAAACCCATTATAATAAATGTTATATTTAGCTAGGCTACCTGTGCCCCTCAGCAGAAATATACAGAAATTGATTAAAGTTATCAAACACTAAATTCTAAACTAAATACAGATACATACTTACAGCCACATAAATGTTATTGATTTCCTCTTTTTTTTTTTCTTTTATTCTTGATGAACAGACATCACAGCAGCTGGTTATTAGGTTGTTTTGGCTTCTGTTTCTTTAAGAGATGTCGCTGCTGAACGTGACGCGGATCTGACACGCATCATATTTTCTCTCAACTCTCATCACCTTTTCTGACCCATTTCAGGTCGGACCCATTTCAGTCTCTACTAATGAGCTGACAATTTGAATCGGGTGTGTTAGATGAGGGAGACAGTGCTGGGCTGCTCCAGGACACTTTTGAAAACCAGAGACATGGTCTTAATGTAACTCATATATAACATATTACATGCACGCACAGTTTTAACGCAGCTTTAATCGCCTTTTTGGTAATTTCATGCCTTAACTGACCACGACACGATGCACGTAGTTAATTTTGCGCTTTGAAATGAATTGATACAGGCTATAGCACGCAACGGTTTCCGCACTTGTTTGACTCATGCCTGCCGCTGAAGTGAAGCTGGAGCGCGTCTGAAACGTCTCCGGATTGATGTGATCGTAAAGACGTTCTGCGACTGAATAAATGCACTTCTTGTCAAGAAAAAACAGACGGAAACAGCACTTATGAGTGGGGTGGCCAACCCTAGGCTCTGCGTCTGCGTTAACGGCGTTAAATAATTTGAATGCGTTAAACTGGAAAAATTAATTGCCTGCGTTAACGCGCTAATTTTGCCAGCACTAATGTATGTATTTTATATATATATATATATATATATATATATATGTGTGTATATATATATATATATATATATATATATATATATATATATATATATATATATATATATATATATATATATATGTGTGTGTATATATATATATATATATGTGTGTGTATATATATATATATATATGTGTGTGTATATATATATATATATATGTGTGTGTATATATATATATATATGTGTGTGTGTATATATATATATATATGTGTGTGTATATATATATATATATATATATATGTGTGTGTATATATATATATATATATATGTGTGTGTGTATATATATATATATATATATATATATATATATATATATATATATATATATATATGTGTGTATATATATATATATATATATATATATATATATATATGTGTGTGTATATATATATATATATATATAATGTGTATGTATTTATTTATACATACATACATACATACATACATACATGTGCATGTGATGGTGCTTTTCGCATGTTAATTCTAGGCCCTGATTGTATATAGATCTCTATATAAAATTGTCAAAACATGACCAATTCAGCTTAAAAATAAAATACAATTTTATGTTTGTATTATTTTATTTAAAAAGATATTAATTCAATTTTAGCACAATTAATTTTAATAGTATTTTTATGGTATTTTTTATTTTAATTGTATTATTTTATTGCTTTTTAAATAAATAATTCTATTTAATAATGTTTATTTATTTAATTAAAATAGTATTTTATGTAAATATATTATGTTTAAATTATTATATAATTTATATAATTGTATTAATTTTTAAAATATTTATTAATATTTAAATTGTAAAGTATGCATTCATGGTAGTAGTTGTACTGCTTTTTCACTGATTTAAAATAAAAATTAGTTTTTTAATTATAATCTAATGAGAATCAACATTGTGAATAATGGGGATTATTTTTGCATTAAATTTCGACACATTAGTGCTATGAGAATATGAATATGTTTTATGCAAAATATAATTTAATAATCGCGTTATGCTTTTATTTATGGGCTGATATATGACTTGGACATGTTTTATGTAGAAATGAGTTGCTCGATCTGGCTTACAGACCAGTAGTCTGTGTGAGACTGAAGAGTTAGTGTAATGTTTCAATTCCTGCATTAGATTCGGTTTAACTCCATACGTTACCCCTCATGTGAAAGCAGGAAGTGATGTCGGTGAACAGCGCTCGTGTAGGTCATATTCCATACGATGAGTTGGGAAATGGAGCTGGTGAAATGGATCAGAACTCCGGAAGAGGAACCGGGAAAGTGTATTCCCATTCCTACTTTCTCATCGTCAGCCCTGTTGGTTCTGGTTGCAGGCAGGTTCACATAGTTCAGTTTCTTTTGACCGCGAGAGCAAACTCATTGGTGGTCTGTGGACGAGCAGCCACCCAAAACGTGCCACAGACATAAGACACCTTCATGGGTTCACTGCTCCACCCATTTCTGAACAGTTTTGAGCTATTTTTCAGATGTCTGTGTGCAAGAAGGCATGAAAGGGAGGCTAGACTCCATCAGTTGCTGCTGAATCCAATTTTCCCGGTTGCTCTTCAGCAACATAAACTGACAGATATATTTCCAGGCTGATAGCCAGATAACTAGGGCATGACCGTGTGTCTCTGTTTCTTGTGATGGTTCACTATGGAGGGCTCGTGGTCGTGATGGAGTAATGATAGTACCTTTGATTTGTGGTTAAGATGAGTATAAAAATTCACACTTTAGTGGCTAAAGCACGGAAATAGTTACCAGGAAGTCATTGAAGATATAAAATATCTTTTTTTTTTTTTTCTTTTTTCTTTTTTTCATGGGAAAATATTAGAATTTTAATCAAATATCAAATTGACATTTTATATAGCTGTCATTCATTCATTCATTCATTCATTCATTCATTCATTCATTCATTCTCTTGAAGTACTAGAATTTTTATCAAATATTAAAATTGTAAGGCATTATATAGTAATAATATTTAATAATAATATAAGGTAATATTTGTTTGTTTATTTATTCATTCATTCTCATACGAAAATACTAGAATTTAAATCATATAAAATTGTAAGATATTATATAGTTATTTATTTACTTATTCAGAGATAATACTAGAAATTTAATCAAACATCAGATTAAAATAGTTTATATAGCTGTTATCGTTTTTAATTTTTATTTTTTAATTAATTAATTTATTGTAAATTAAATTATTGTATAGAATTCAAGAATTATTGTTTTTATAATTATTTTAAATGGTATCACTCTTGAGTTTGCCATGAATTTAGCCTGATGCTGATATGGTGTTGAATTATAAATAAAATAATTCATTAAATAAATCATTTTAAAATAATAAAGAACAACTAAACAAAAAGATTAAATATTTTATTTGTTTACCTACACGTCATGTGACTATTAACCAACATTACGGAAACTAATACATGCAATGTGCTGTGAACTTAAAATCTCAGCTGACAATAGTTTGGGAATCCCTGCAGTAACATATTGCTGGTTAATGTTAATTTACTAACATAAATACAACAATAAATACGACTGTTATAAATAGGACATGTAAGTGGATCGGAAGGGTGAACTTCAATCATGTTGGTTTCCATTCGGAAATGCATTCATCGAATGTTCAGTTTTACTTTGCAATGCATGACACTACAAAAGATAAATGGTTCGCGAATGTCGTTCATCCCAGCAATAAGTGTGCTGTGAATCTATTTGGATAAAAGCATTTGGTAAATGACTTACAATCAGCTGATGTCTTGTTCAAGACTGTGAGAAATGTTTGTGTGTTTACAATGACAGAAACTAGCCTTTATTTAGCTGTAAATACTTGTTGAGCCATCAGGACGGCGTTTCGAGTGCCGCCCTCATCAGAAGCAATGCAGCTCGCCGACTGTGCTGGTGGAATAGAGGCCCATTGAGAGCCGAATGCAAATGTCTGTTTGGGCGTTGAAGGCCACAACTGAGGCTCGATTCTCCTTCTGCTCTGAAAATGGCCCTTGTGTTTGTCTCCCACCCACCAGCGCAGTTGGGTTGCTTTTGACTGCGAGCCGGAACATCGAGGAAACCGGAGTCGAGTCCGATGCACTGCAGTTCGAGGAAGCTCTGCATCGGTCAAATAGGGCCCTATGAAATCCATTTTATTTTTCTCCAAATTCCGTTTTTTCTGTTTGAATATTTCTAGATGCGTTTTTTTTTTTTTTTTTTTTTTTTTTCCTTTTTAATTTTTTTGGACTCCTTTCTAGATGGTTAAAATAAATTTTATTAATCAAAAAACATGTCTAATTGATTCAAATCATGAAACTTATAAAATTTCACATCAGTTTATTAAAAGTTGAACAAAAATGACATGTTTGTGGCCCTATGAATTTTTTTATTTTTTCTCAACATATGTTTTATTGTTACCAAATTCTTTGTTTCAACATGTCTAATTATTTGAATGCATAAAAACAACTAAATTTATTCAAATGGATTCTTACAATAGCCTTATGATTTTTTTTCTCTCAGAAATTATGAATTGTGTATTTAAATGTTTCTGGTTATCAGAAAAATTAAACAAACTTTATTTTTTTTGGCAAACAACGGGGATTTACTATTAAAATTAAAACATGGAAGAAATGTTTTGTGATTATTCCTTAAAAAATAAAGGTTTAATATAAGGCAAGGTTTAATAGTATAAGGCAAGGTTCAAAAAGAAATGATTGATTCATTCAGTGTGGAAGAACTTGACTGGTCTGCAGAAAGCCAAGTCCTAATCCAAGCTGAACACCTCTGGTGTGACTTTAAATGCAGATCTTGAGCCAAAAACTCATCACCAAACACCAATGACTTATACATATGGGTACAGTCATGTGTCTAAACACTTTCAAAACTGTTGCAACAGAGATGGAAATACAATTTTTTAAATACATGCATTATGTTTCCATCTTTGTTGCCACAGTTTTGGAAGTGCCTTTTTCTGTTCTAAAGAAGGGGGTGTCCCAATACGTTTGTCCATATAGTGTATGTGCAAGTCATTGGTGTTTGGTGATGAGTTTTTGGCTCAAGATCTGCATTTAAAGTCACACCAGAGGTGTTCAGCTTGGATTAGGACTTGGCTTTCTGCAGACCAGTCAAGTTCTTCCACACTGAATGAATCAATCATTTCTTTTTGAACCTTGCCTTATACACAGAGGCATTGTCATGTTAGAATAGAAAAGGGTCCTGTCCAAACTGTTGTTTTAAAATTAGAAGCACACAATTCCCTTGAATATCATTATATGCTTAAACATTAAGATTTGTACTCATGGAAATTACTAAAGTAGTCAAACCTGTTCATTAGAAGGGGGTGACACAATACTTTTGGCAATATAGTGTATGTTTATATGTATTTATGTCCTCATTTAGTGAGATGGCAGTATGTGTCTGTGCCATTCATTCATACAGAGATTTACAGAACATGAATTCATATTTAAATATAAGTCTTTTTGCGGCTTATGATTTACAGATACTAGTCCATATCACGATTTGATTTAAGTATAATGACCTGATTTTGATTAATTCATCCAAAGTTTGACAAATTCTGTGACATTCTGCATTATACACTGTAAAAATCCGTAAAAATTTACAGTAAAAAAAGGCAGCTGTGGTTGCCAGAATTTTACCGTAAAGTTTAAATTTGTTTAAAGTTTAAACTGATGTAATGTTAATGTACCAACCTGTTGAAGTACTGAAATCTGTTTTGTACCTGATAACCACCAAAAGCAGGTGGTGATAAGAAAGTGCAAAGACCAAAGCCCATCACAAGCTGCTTTTAAATATTAACATATATAGAAGGTGCACTGTGTCATTCACACAAACACTAAACACCATCATGGTAACACACATGAAACTAAAATAATGCAATAAACATTCATTTAACAACATTATATGTAACATACAACACTAATGTACACAACTGATAAGAAAAAAAACTAAGAAGAAACAGTTTTTTCAACAAAAGCATCAAATTTGAAATGTAACGCAGGGAATTCTGGGAATGTCAATTTACGGTTATACACTGTAAATTATATGTTCTTTTTCACTTCCAAAAATAGTATACTACTTTGGGCTGTGATGGTCGCCATAACAACCGTGTCACTGCGGTAGTTGATTGCCACCGGCGGAAATGCGTGACGTCACACACTCTATAACAAGCATAAAATACAAAGTTTTGGATACAAGTTCAATAACAGTAACAGCTGCAATAGAATTCGGTATTTATAGCATATGCCATTTAGCTGTAAATTGTTTTATTTACACTGTTAATTCACAAAATTCACAAATTACCTCAAACGCCATGGCATTTCCTTTACACCGTGTCTACACCGGACGCGAGAGGTGTTGTGCGGCACGACAAAATACAATAGTCAATAGAACACAATACATTATAATCAGTGATGCTGTCTACACTGGATACGGGGCGGCACAACTGCCTGGTTTTATTTATGACGTGCCGACACAAAGTTCAAATGATTTTTAATGGTCACTTTGTCGCGTCCAGTGTAGACAGACTTTAGCTGTTGCGGTGCAGCGCCTTAAGTGTTAAATGGGCGAGCACTTCATATCTCAAGAGCCGTTTCCTGTTGCTATTTGCAAGAGGAGACCAGCGAAGACCCGCTTGCTTGGTGGTGGAATAATGAGGCAAGATACCTGGCCACGGTTGCTTAAAATGCGTTTGCCCAACAAGCACACCATCTGAACGTGTGTTCAGTGTGGCTGGAAACATCGTAACACCAATGAGGTCCTCCCTTAAACCGGACAATATCAACATGTTTGTTTTTCTGTCAAGGAATTTTAAATATAACATGATATAAAAGCCAAGGTAGGCTTAAGCAGTGGTGTTTACATTCTAATTGTTATCAGGCCAACTCAGATTTTCCAGCATGTGATTGAAGTTGTTACGAATTTTTTAGGCTACTTCCTTATTTAACTGTATTATTTCTTTGATTGCTTAGTGTTTTGCAGGCTGCGTGTTGCCGTGTTCACTGACGGAAGTGCTAAAATAAACATGTACGTTTGTTAATAGATGTTTGAGCCGCGCCCGCATTTTATATTTTTGTTTCAAAATTTTATATATATATATATATAAACACCGCATCACCGCCGGTAGTTGGTCCATTACCACCGCTGGGGTTAAAAATCTGCCACCATCACAGCCCTAATACTACTGTAAAATTTAATGTAATGTCCAATACAGTTTTTCACCGTATATAGTAGGGGTGCTTACCGTTAACCATTTAACAGATTTTTACTGTAGCATTTTTACAGTCTTTTACCGTAAAATTCATTTTTACAGTAAATTCCATTTTTATTACTGGATTCCGCTATTCTGCCTGCGTTTTCCACATTGCGGAAATCATAGTGCCGTATTCAAATAATAGAGCATGACAAAGGCCATTACACCTCCAGAAAGCTGCGGGTGTTTGGACAGATGACAGTAAAAATGCTCTGGGAATTTACAGAGATTCTGGGATTTTATTCTGCAGCGTAAATCTATTATTAGAGACATTAATTCCACCAGCCAACTTCCATTTGACCTCAGTTATACCCTAATTAGCATGTTCGCCTAAACACTAATTTTCTCAAAAATGCGCTTGATTTACATGGGCGAGTGATGGGAATTGCTTGGCTTGAGTCTGAGGCACGGATATTTAAATGGGTTAAGTGGTTTTAATCCTAATCTCTCCATGAAATGAGTAGCAGCGTTCCCAATCCTCAGTGGAATTGGCGTGAGGAGGCTATACGGAGCGTTTGCTGTCACTGATGGTATTGGTGCTGCGTTTGCCATGTTTCAGGTGCGGCGCTTTGAAACGGCCAAGAGCTTTTAGGGGTTCAGAGCAGTCATTCACAGTAAGTGGAGTTAATCTGTCTAAAAGCTTTCTGGTTACCTGATACCCTCCCGGTGCTCACGACTGATTGAAAGACTTTCCGTAATGCACTGAAACAGCTGTGGTGTGACACGGCACGCGTGTATGGTGCTCATGTGGGCGACACAGGTTCAAATCTCATCACCATCATCATCAAATCACCATTATTACCTGTTCACAGCTAAAGGGATTGGTCACTCCTATCTGTCCGTACAGGTGCATCTCAATAAATGAGAATGTCGTGGAAAAGTTAATTTATTTCAGTAATTCAACTCAAATTGTGAAACTCGTGTATTAAATAAATTCAGTGCACACAGACTGAAGTAGTTTAAGTCTTTGGTTCTTTTAATTGTGATGATTTTGGAGAAGAAGAACTGGACTGTTGCCCAGTGGTCCAAAGTCCTCTTTTCAGATGAGAGCATTTTTGTGTTTCATTTGGAAAACAAGATCCTAGAGGAAGGGTGGAGAAGCTCATAGCCCAAGTTGCTTGAAGTCCAGTGTTAAGTTTCCACAGTCTGTGATGATTTGGGGTGCAATGTCATCTGCTGGTGTTGGTCCATTGTGTTTTTTGAAAACCAAAGTTACTGCACCCGTTTACCAAGAAATTTTGGAGCACTTCATGCTTCCTTCTGCTGACCAGCTTTTTAAAGATGCTGATTTCATTTTCCAGCAGGATATGGCACCTGCCCACACTGCCAAAAGCACCAAAAGTTGGTTAAATGACCATGGTGTTGGTGTGCTTGACTGGCCAGCAAACTCACCAGACCTGAACCTCATAGAGAATCTGTGGGGTATTGTCAAGAGCAAAATGAGAAACAAGAGACCAAAAAATACAGATGAGCTGAAGGCCACTGTCAAAGAAACCTGGGCTTCCATACCACCTCAGCAGTGCCACAAACTGATCACCTCCATGCCACGCCAAATTGAGGCAGTAATTAAAGCAAAAGGAGCCCCTACCAAGTATTGAGTACATATACAGTAAATGAACATACTTTCCAGAAGGCCAACAATTTACTAAAAATGTTTTTTTTTTTATTATTGGTCTTATGAAGTATTCTAATTTGTTGAGATAATGAATTGATGGGTTTTTGTTAAATGTGAGCCAAAATCATCACAATTAAAAGAACCAAAGACTTAAACTACTTCAGTCTGTGTGCACTGAATTTAATACACGAGTTTCACAATTTGAGTTGAATTACTGAAATGAACTTTTCCATGACATTCTAATTTATTGAGATGCACCTGTATATCGTTCTATCTGTCTATCTGTTTATTTGTCTATCCTATAGTTCTATCAATCTTTCTATCTATCGTTCGATCATTGTCCATCTCTGTCATTTTGTCTGTATTTGTCTGTCATTCTGTCTATCTGTCTATTTTTTTTGTCTGATCTGTCTCTGTCATTTTGTTTGTCTCTGTTATTCTGTCTATCATTTTATTTATCTATCAAGCTATAGCTATCGTTCTGTCTGTTGTTTTGTCTGTCTGTCTATCTATCATTCTATCTGTCTATCTATTGTTCTGTTTATCATTTAAATTGCAATTCTGCATCCTGTTTGCTACCTCAATTCAAATTCTGGAACTGAATTTGAATCGAAAGGCATTCTGAATTGAGTTCTGCCACATACAGGTATGAGACAGGGACAGTCCGACGAAAGTCCCGACATGATGACAAGGACACTCTTGTCAGAAGACTGTCTTTGTCAGCATTCCCAGGAGCTCATCCCGTTAAGCCTCTTTGATCCTGCTCTCTCACTGTGCTTTACCCTCGTAATCAAGCCTATTTATTTAAGTGCCATGCGGGAGAGTGACAGGCCCGTCGTGACCTACTGTACTTTCAATCAGCGCTGACTAGACCACTCACGTCGCTTGAATGCACAGCAGTGTCACAGAGAATGGTACACTGCCTTTCACATCAAAATTTGCTTGATTTTCATGTCAATCAGAGAGATTGTATCACCATTTTAAAGTATGTTTGTGTCAAGTAGTCCCTTGAGCTCAGCAGATTTTGTTTTCTACATTTTCTGCATTAATGGTTGTCTGACTCATTCGTTCAGACATGTAGGGTCCGAGGGGCCACCGCTCACGAGACTATAAACCCATTTTTCAATATTGTTAGGTATATGCAACCAAACATTGACTTATATTGTTCACTAACATTGTTAACAGAAGGACTTTGGCAGTTATTATGTTTGCGTATTTCCTTTGAGGTCAAAATTACTCCAGATGTATTTATTTTACACTGAACTGGCACACAAACAGTAGTTTGAATGCAACCTGAGTGGCAACATCTGGGCTGTGTTTCAGTTTCACTTACAGAAAACAGACTGGTTATATCTTCGAAAGTACATGTGTTAACCAGGCGTGGCATGAGAAGTAAACTTTCTGTCTTCGTTAAATGAAAAGTACAGCACAAAGTGACAAATTCAGTCAAATCAAAAACTGTTTGATCTTGAAAATAGTTAAATAGGGCACAGGGCTCCAGACTGCTACTAAAACGCATTTGTGACCAAAAATATTAATTTGCGAGTGAAGTTTTGCTGAGGTCGCCACTGGCGACTATGTATATTTACATGTTGTGACTTACATTTTTTTTCCTGATTGTTTTGCGATCACATCTTCTATGTTCACGTATTAAACTGAGACGATGCGCATCAAAGTTTTTAAAAAAGCTGTGTGGATATTGGCAATATCATTAACAATTCTCGTTTATAATCATTACTAATATGGCTTCTTGTTATCAAGATCTTAGTCTATATGCTGTTCTGTTAATGCGTGAACTTCATATTAGCCTGTTTGCAGCGCACTTGCTGTCCAGTAATCACAATAAGCTTTGTGCTTTGTTACTTTTTAATAAACAAAGTATCAGCTTTAACATTCTGCCAAATTCATAAAATAAATACGGTTTTGGCACTCTTTAATGCGGCAGGCGCAATCGCTTTAGCGCCTCCGTTTGAAAATGTGTTGTGTTCACTTTTTATTTTAAGTTGGACTAACTTAAATTTATTACATTGGAATTACTTAAAAGTGTTCACTCAATGGCCAAGTGATGCTTATGGTCCATGATATTGGTACAGATTCTGTGTAATAATTATTTGTGTCTGTATATTTCAAGATGGAAAAGACGTTTAGTTCCCACATTAAGTGAACCTTAGTTCCCAGGTCATCTACAACAGTGGTTCTCAACCACATTCCTGGAGGACCCCCAACACTGCACATTTTGCATGTCTCCTTTGTCTGACACACCCATTTTAAGTCTGTGAGTCTCTACTAATGAGCAGGTGACCTGAATCAGGTGTGTTTGATTAAGGAGACATGCAAAATGTGCAGTGATGGGGGTCCTCCAGGAATGTGGTTGAGAACCACTGATCTACAAGATGGATTAAAATGCTGATAAATTCAAGAAAAGATTAGACATAAACACATGACAGTATGATTGAAATGTCAAAATGTTAAAAAAAAAAATAAGTTTTTTTCTTATAGGAGCCAATGGCTCCTTACTCGATTTTTTTTGTCTGGAGCCCTGGGGCACAGTTTTGAACCAGTTCACTTAAATTCAGATTATAGTTGGTAAAACTGTTCTTCTTTTTCTTTCAAGATGCTAAATGCTATAAAGTTAAACTAGTTTGATTGTTGCTCTACATTGTCAGGCATGTGTGAGGATGCAGGGTAAATAGATGTAAATGAGCGATCACACTGACAACAGTTTGCAGCAACAAAGCGAAGTAGGGATGTAACGATTCACTCAACTCACAATTCTATTCGATTCATGATTTTGAGTTCACGATTCAATTCGATTTATGATTTGTTTTTTTTGTTTTTTTTTTGTTTTTTTTACAAAATGAGATTTAAGACAAATTATAAATTAAATGTGTCCTTTTATTATTGCTTGGACAAAATGCAGCACGTTTCTTTGTGAAATTTAAATATAACACTATAAAAATATACTAATATAGCACTTGCATATTATTGCTCTTTTGTTGGTTTTGATTGCTTCTATTCTCCTCATTTGTAAGTCGCTTTGGATAAAAGCCTCTGCTAAATAACAAAATGTAAATATAATGTAAATGTAAATAACAAAAATAAATTGAAATTTTAAAACAAGCTCCAAATAAAAATAAGTAACACAAATAAAAGAAATCTCTTCATATAAACAAAATAAGGCTTTGTCTGTGCTCTTTCCATTTAAAATTAGAGGCAACCACTGCATTTTAATCATGATCCAAACAAAGATGCTGCATACATGCAACATGAGCAGTTTGTAATCTAAATTAGATTGTATAATTTCGAAATTTGAAGCAAAAACAGAATGGTCTGCCTTCAGTTTTGTGAAACTACTGTGTACATAAAAAATATCTGCATGAAATGAAACAGAAAACGAGCTGAATGAGACGCAGATTCACTCTCTGCCAGCAGGTGGCGCTTTAAGCGTTTCCTTGGTTTCTGCTGTAAACAAAGCAGCGCTGCACTTATGAACTTTAATATGCATTATACAGAGGCAAGATGAAAAGAAAAAATACCATCTAAACTTTTCTAAAGACAGTAAGTTCCCCTCAGACATACATTCATATAAACTCCTACCCCTAATTGAATCGCGATTTGTTTAGCATCTCAACCGTTTTGAAACGTCACATATATTAATCGATTTTCAACCGGTTCGCGGTTAATCGTTACATCCCTAAAGCGAAGTGAATCAGTCATTTACAGTTAAGGTTGCCGATTTAAGGCAATAAAGCGACAATTGCGTGATCCTTTGCTTGATACTGTCGAATACAGCAGTCAAATGGGAGCCGACAATACAGCAACTTGCCAAACTGAAGCGGTTTAGTCACTGTCAGTATGAACACACCTTTGTTTAATCCAGTTTGTATTTAAAAAGTAGGGAAATTACATATTAGCCTGTAGAATGCCAATTTATCAAAGTTTTTCTGACATTTTTATATGCATAAAATTTACAAATTTATGTATATATGTTTAAATTGCTGTAAGATTATGCTACATCTAGAGTTCAATTCAGTTTACATTTAGATTCTTTTTTTTTCCACTTTTTTTTTTTTTTTTTTTTTTTCAGGACACGAGATAAATTAAACTGGATTAAGCATCAGCTAAGACTACATATGGCATATAATGATGCACATTGATGCATGCATGCTTTGAACATTAGCCATGAACCTTGTACTTCTTTTTTAATGTTTCTCAAAAAATGTTCTCCTATATAATGCTTTTTTGGGCATTTTGGATTTCTAAATCTGATTCCTCCATTAATTGCAGCGATGCAGTATTGTATAGCACATTGAAGATTGGTCATTTGATCCAGAGCTTCTGGTCGTCCTCCATCAGCACCATTCCTGCCGAGTTCGCCAGTAAAAATAGACCTTCATTATTGAATCAGCAGTCTCCTCTCAATCAGGCCACACACAGCATATCAAACCTCTCATACATATTCCAGTACGATCCTTTGCACAGCACCCAAAAATCCCGATAGCGGTGGAAGTCCTCTATCGGATGTTTTTCGCTTCTCCTCCCCATCCGTCACTCCGTCAGCGGCCGTGAGAGTCCGTCTTTTAGCCCGGACTGATTGGCTTTGACACCTCTCAGCTTTTGGCTGGATGGCTGAGCAACACTGTTATTCCAGGAGGGATATTGATAGCCCCTTTGCACCGGCACCCTGATCCTGTGGATTACAGTGCTGCATATTTGGGAATTTGAGGGTGTTAAGTGTCTAGACCTGTCTTCAGCTTGGCCTATAATTGATTATGTGTTGATAATGAATGATATTAGCATCATTTATAGTTCATCCACAGTATTAGACCAATAATTTGGTGGAATCACTGAGTTCAGATGCTCACCTCTATAGATGTTGATACGTTAATGAATAATTGAGCGAAAACACAAAGCTTTGACTTTCAGTCAATAAGGTAAAGCTTTTAAATGATTGCAAATACATCATATTTTGGGTCTGATCAATCACCCAAGGTCTCAACCGAATTAACAAAAGTCAGATATCTCAGCTCGTGTCGTTGCGGCGCTCATGTTGTGAGCTGCAGTGAGCTGATTCAGCATTGTTTAACTGTTTGGAGATCATTGAAATGACAGCCGTGCTCTGTTTAGATCTAGTTTTGTGTTATTTATAGCACACTATTTCCATTGTAATCCGAGTAAGGAAGGATACCTGGACATCTTGCGCTTTTATCCTTGTTGTCATAAACCACCATAAGCAAGCAAAACCTCAGATAAGCTGACCATGCACATTCCTGACAATGCTTTGAAGATGTTTTCAAGGGATTTGTGACCTCCCTGCAACAATGCAGAGAGCACACAAAAGCCTATATGGGTCATGTCTCTGCTTTATACCCTTGATGCAGACATATTATAATCAAATACGAAATTATGCAATTTGATTATAGCAAAATATGCACGAAACTTTCTGAATGCATGTGGTTTATACAGAGACTTTTGTCCTGCTTTTCATTTTAGCATTCATGAGGCATTGTATCTGGTTAGTAATGAGCTTGTTATAGTGTCAGGATAGTTTCACAGTATATGATGCTGATGTAAAATAAAACTGACAGTAGTATTTCAAAAAATAAGTTCATGCAATTAGATTTAAATATGTATGTATGTATGTAAATATGTATTTCTTTTATGCAAAGTAAAGCAATATACCAGGAGTTTTTTTTTTTTATTTAGCATATATATATATATATATATATATATATAATAAAACAGAAATAAAAATATAATAAAAGTTAGAAGATAATAAAATATAATATAATAAAATATTTATATTTAATATATATAATTTTAAAAATTAAAACGATATAATTAAAAACATTTCTTTCAGTATTTTTAAATTTAGCAGAGACGTTAAACAGAAACCAAACATGCAAAATTCAGAAACAGAAATTTGTAATTATATGTAAATCTAAAAATGTAAACATACATAATTTAAAAATATCTCTTTTTTTATTATTATTTAGCAGAGACCTTAAAAACACATTTAAAAATCAATTTAGAAATAGTGTGTAATTTATGTATACTGTAAAAAAAAAATACAAATATTTATAACCTGAAAATTTTAATTTTCTTTAATGTATTCATGAATTATTATTTTAATTAATGACATCTGTAGTTGTTTTCTTCAGTTTGCTTCAGTTGTCTTGTTTTGTGAGTATCATGAGCATGTGATATTTGTGCTCAAGGTTACCGTGGAGATCTCACACCTCCAGCGAGCAGCTGATGCTGTTGGGCGCATGCAGGGCGACGCAGCATCTGCAGAGGCAGTGAGATTCTCTTTCTGTGTCTCTGCATGTCCGCAGTATGTGCTTCCGCTGCGTTTTTAACCCCTCCTCCACTGTTTCTCACATCCCGGTATCAGTTCGGCCTCCCGTGTCACTGGATATCCTGCAGCGGAGGTTTAATGCAAACACACGCTTGACCTTGTGCAGAATATTCGTCTAACTTTGGCCTCCTTAATAAATATTGCAGTATGAAGCAGACATCCTCACTGCATTGCTGCTTGTTTTTCATGTATGTTGTAGTGTCGTTTCTATGTTGATTAATTTTTTTTTTAGCAGGTGATCAACATGTTTAATGAATATAATGAGTCAAGAGTTGTCAAATAGTAAGAGTATAAAGCTATGAAGTTAATGTAAATAGCAGTTCAGATCATTAAGACTTGAGATCTCTGACTTTTGCTGAAGTTGAGACTCTTTTGAGATCTCTTCTGAGATAAATGCGAGATTATTGGGGTCTTTTTCACAGGAGAGATCAGCAAAAGTTTTCATTTCTGTCCAGTAGAAACAACTGAGATACTTAATTTTCCTGATCTTTCTTGCCGTAGGGTCGGTGTACGAGAGAGAACTGTAAGTACCTTCACCCACCGGCGCATCTGAAGACGCAGCTGGAAATCAACGGACGCAACAACCTCATCCAGCAGAAGACCGCAGCAGCGATGCTGGCGCAGCAGATGCAGTTCATGATCCCTGGCACCACCATGCAACCAATGGTAAGAACCGTCTACTCGTCTTCCTGTCTAGATGCATATTTACTTTACTTAAAGGAATAGTTATTCAAATTGTCTGAAAATGTACTCACTCTTAGGCCATCCAAGATGTAGATTGGTTTGTTTCTTCATCAGATTTGGGGAAATGTAGCATTGCATCACTTGCTCAGCAATGGATCCTCTGCAGTGAATGGGTGCCGTCAGAATGAGAGTCCAAACAGCTGACAAAAACATGACAACTGATAGTTTTCACGTTACGTCACACCCTTATAGGAATGCCCACCTGGAGGGAAAAGCAAAGCTTTGCTCCACTGAACGCCAGTTATTTTTACGCAGTTTGCATTTAGTAGTAATGTAGTAAAACGCAGATATTAAAAGGCGAAATTCAGTAAACACCTTATTGATGATGTATATTTTGTACAGGCAAGCAGATGAAGCCAGAATATATAATATATTACACGCTGTGCAAAGTTTCACGTTAAGTGGTTTCCCATAGAAAACCATAAGAAGGAAAACACTGAACTGTTAAGCAGATTGCTTTCATATTCCGGCCTCATCTGCTTGCCTATGTAAACTATACGCATCATTAATATAGAGATTACTGAATTTGATATTTTAATATTACTGTTTTAAATATATTAAGGCACTTAAGTGTTTTTACAATGTTTTGTCGCACTGTTTAATGATTGAAATATTGCCGCGGTGCTTAAAATGGATTGCAAATGGCCAAAACTTGCATTTTGTTTGCATACCTTTGTTTTATTCTTTTGAGAGGTGATCTAAATATTTGCGGCTGTGAAACAGATGGAAAATTAACAGGCTTGTCCTGCAGTTCTATGGATGTTTGTCCCTCCAGGTCTTCGAGCCGTTCACGTGACTGAAAGCTTTGAATAAGAAGCCAAAAGCTGTGTGTTTGTAAGAAACGTTTTTAACTAAAATATATAATCCATAATCTATAATAATGCTTCCTACAGTGAAAAAGTGGTTTGGTCTGAATCAGGAGAGAAATCTGCACAGGTCAAGCACCGTTTACATGCCAAAACAGTCTGAAATAGTTCTAAACAAATATGTGGGTGGATTTTGATGAGTGACAACAGGAGATGGACTTTTTCAGTGGAGGATGTGTTATTATAGATTATAGACTCGTATTTTAGACGGAAGCAACAGTTTAAAGTTAAAAACATCTTAATGATGGCTTTGTTTCTTACAAACACGCAGCTCTTGGCTTCTTCAAGACATTAATTGATGGACTGGAGTGGTGTGGATTACTTGTGGATTATTGTGATGTTTTTATCAGCTGTTTGGACTCTCATTCTGACGGCACCCATTCACTGCAGAGGATCCATTGCTGAGCAAGTGATGGAATGCTACATTTCTCCAAATCTGATGAAGAAACAAACTCATCTACATCTTGAATAATTTTCATAAAATTTTCGTTTTTTGGGTAAACTGCTTCTTTTTCTTCAGCAAGTTGCAGTTCTTTCATATTAATTGTCTTCTTCACAGCCTACATTTCCTGTCAGCCAAGGTCTGGGCTCGAACCCTGGATTGAGTTACGCGCCGTATCTGACTCCTATGAGCCACGGCATGGGTCTGGTCCCCACAGAGATGCTCCCCAGCACCCCTGTCATCGTCCCCGGCAGCCCGCCAGTTAACGTCCCGAGCTCGTCCTCCACGCAGAAGCTCCTGCGCACAGACAAACTCGAGGTAACACCTCACACCGAGACATTATGAAGCCGTCATTTCATTCATCCAAAAGAATTACAAAGTAAAGGACAGTATAAGATGTAGGAAAGACATTTTACTATGCAAATATATGTAACAAAAAAAGTATGTATGTTAAAAAAAATAAAATAAAAAAAAAAGGACCAATAATAGTGCAGTGTAATGAAAGGGCCAAAAAAAAAAGATCAGTCATAATTCAGTATGCAAATAAATGTAAGGGAAAAAGGGCCAAGTCAGTATGTAATTTTATGTAAAAATGCAGTTACATGTAAAAAAAAAAAAAATTAATAAATAAAAATAAAAAATTAATAAATACCAATCATGAATGTAAAAAAATGACCAATCATAGTTTAAAATAAAGAAAAGTCCAATCATAATTCAGTATGCAAATGTGTTCAAGAAAGAGTACCAGTCATAATTCCATATGTAAATATATATTAAAAAGACCAGTTGTAATTCAATATAAAGAAATGAAGAAAGAAAAGACTAATCATAATTCAGTATGCAATTATATGTAAAAAAAAAAAAAAAAAAGACCAATCATAATACAAAATAAAGAACAATCACATACAAAAACACAGTATGCAGTATTTCAGTATGCTATTATATGCTATTCAATTATGATTTGTCTATATTATATAGACAAATCATAATTGAAAATAAAAGATCAGTCATAATTGAAAATAAAAGACCAGTCATAATTCAGTGTGCAAATAAATGTGAAAATAAAAATCTGATCCAGATTTAAAATAAAGACTGATAATAAGTCAGTATGCAAATATATGCAAGAAAGAAGGCCAGTCATAATTCATTAAGTAAATATTAGATTAATAATTTTTGGTTAGATTCTGAACATTAAACATTTGAACAAAGTCAAGGTCACTGAGAGATTTTCAAACTTCAACGTTGAAGTAGATTTAAAGTTTGTGAAAACCAAAGGCTTTCATCTGTATGTTAAAGACAGTGCTGAATTAATTGCGGAAAAGTGTGAGAAGGAGGATAGAAAGAAGTGTGAGGCATTTCAATGCAGCGCTGCCTCGCAAGATGATCAGTGTGGTTGAAACAATAACAGTTGAAGGTTGTGTGTGTGTGTGTCACTAAATGTGCGATCACTTAGCAACTGACTGATGTCTGTGATAATAAGAGGCTCGGTTCCTGTGTGGCCCTCCCACACCGAGAGGCTGTCGCTGCCTTTGTTAATATTCAGCTCGGTGTGTGTTTATTTACGTACCTGTGCTCATACATGAAAGCTTTGAAACTTCAATGACTCACGTCTCTGTTTGCATATTTCTGTTGTGTTCCCTGTTTGTTTTGTCTGCGTGTGTTGGTTTGCGTCCAGGTGTGTCGCGAGTTTCAGCGAGGCAACTGCGCACGCGGTGAGACCGACTGCCGCTTCGCTCATCCTAGCGACAGCCCGATGATTGACACGAGCGACAACACGGTCACCGTGTGCATGGACTTCATCAAGAGCCGCTGCTCACGCGAGAAGTGCAAGTACTTCCACCCTCCGGCGCACCTGCAGGCCAAGATCAAAGCAGCCCAGCATCAGGCCAATCAGACCGCCGTCGCAGCGCAGGCCGCCGCTGCAGCCATGGTGAGCTAATCACACACAATTGATTTCGAAATGACATGCATACGATTCTGCGTTTAAAGAGTCATGTTGTGCAAAACGTTAACGTGTGTTAAAGTTTTCAAATTACACCACCGTGCCTCACCAGCTGCGTTTAATTTACAGCAGAATTTAATTTACCGCATTGTCACGACACATTGAATCGTAACCAAGGCAGTGCTTAGAATTGTGAAACCGCTTTCAGTTCTGTGCACGATAAAATCAATTGAAAACACATGTTGAGACGTGCCCGCAGAGGTTGCGATTGAGATATCTGATGATGTTAGCACATTAAATGTGGAGCACTGCTTTATTATTATATAGCCATGACCCATCTCTAGAATCTGGGCGGGGTTGTGTGCCAAATTGGTGTCGACTCCCTTATCTCTTCCCCGGAGGATTTTAGTCCTATTAAACAGGGTGAGTAAAGAGAGAGAGACAAAGAGACAAGCTGCTTGAGAAGACTGCCATGTGATAAAAATCGCTCTCCCTTCTTATCCATCTAGTATCATACTGATGCGATCATTATTAGGAATAGGATATTAATATAATAAGCGCGATGGCTTAAAAGCTTCTTTGCTCACACCCTTGACTGCACAAGGTCACGGGGCAGCTTACTTGCCCATTTCTCTGCCCAATGGGAGGCCTGCTCTCCTCAAATCAGTCGAGATTAAATTAAGGAGATGGATGACATCTTCATCCCAAACTGACGTGAATGCACAGGTTCATCTGTTATCCAAGTGAAACTGTATCTTGGGCCGCATGCCAGGCTGCTCTCGTTTGTAAATTCTAATGCATGTCTACGCTGGAAGCGAGCGACGCATTGCAACAGAACTGCAACACTGAGTTGTGTGCAATGCTTTAAGCAAGAGATGTTGCATCAAGTTTTGTTTCATTGCAATCCCTGAATGCCTGCATTTTTGATGCATCACTCACTTGCAGCCTATACAGTTTTGTTGATTTATGATGGGTGCATACTAGGTTTTTTTGACACTGCAAGTAAGCGATGCAAAAAACTGCAGCAAATGAGTTTTGTTACGTCTTGTCACCATCACAAACCATCACAATGTACAGTATATGCATTTGATTATAGCGGGTGCCATCAAGTTTTGTTGCATCGCAATTTCTGCATGCATGCAATTTCGATTTTGTTGCATTGCTTACTTGCATTATAGACCATTTTGGTGATTATGGGAGCATTCTAGTTTTGTCTACACTGTGAGCGAGTGATGCAACAAAGCAACAGTGCTCCCTTAAAAACCAATGAAACCCTGTGTGCTGCAAGTGAGTGATGCATCAAAACCAGTATTGCACTTTTGCAGTGTAGACAGATTTGTTGATTGCATCTTTTTTTGTACGCCGCAAGACAGAAATGCAACACAACAAAACTAGACTGCTACTGTTATAATCAGCAAAACTGTCCATATTTCCAGTGGTGTGATGCAATGAAACTTGATATTGCATGCTTGTAGATAGTTTTGTTTCATATAATGGGAATGAGCTTGTTTTGCTTACACTGCATGAAAGGAATGTGGTGCAACAACAGTAGATCACTCCCATTATAATAAACAGAAGAAGAGAGTGGTGGGATGTAAGAAAACTTGCAAGTTAGTGGTACAGATAGCTTTTTTTATTATAATAAAATAATCCAATTTTGTCGCAGTGCATTGTTGCATTGCAGTGCAGCTTTTTTGATTATAGTGAGACTAATATATTTTTCTACACTGCACACAAGCAGTGTGCTTACAAGAAAACTAGATTTCTCCCATTAAAATTAATTAAGCTGCAAGCTGGTAATGAAATGCGACGTGATCTAGTTTTGTTGCATTGCATCGCTAGACTGTGGTGAACAGTTCTAGCACTGATTATAATGCGCAATTTAAATTTATTTACACTGCAACGAGCAAAGCAACACAAGACAACTGTTTTGCTCCTGTTAAAGCTGTATACACTGCAAGCAACACAATGCGACATGACAAAGCTTGACATTGTGTGCATGCAGTGTAGATAGCTTTGTTGATTATAATGAAAGTGGAAACTTTGTTTCGACATTGCAAGGAATGCAACTAGATCGCTCCTGATATATTCAATGAAATTGTCTACGTAACAGTTTCACGATGCGACGCAACAAATGCAACATGCATGAGTTTGCCATTTAAAATGGGAAAAATATTGTTTCCTTGCACTGCCACGCTTATTTCATTGATTATAACGGTAAGGATGTAGTTTGGTCCTGCAAGCTTACAATGCGACACAACACATGCGACATGGTGAGCTTGCTGTTTAAAATGTGAACAATCTCGACGCAATGCGTCGGTATGAATATAGTTTGGTCGCGTCACTCGCTTGCGGCGTAGACAGTATTTGGCAGCAAGCTTTCCCGCTTCCACATCTCACGCTGGTGTGGTTTTAGTTTGCCGCGTTTGCTGTCATGGCACTCACACGCTTGGCCTCATTCGTTTTGCTGTTTACTCCATTTTCGCTTTTGCTTTTGCCCTGAACCTTTTGTCTTTTTCCACTGTGGCGTCTGGGTCAGAGGGTGACGCGAGGACAGTATTGGCTCACCAGCCATAACAATAAAACAAGAGTGAAAATAAAGCCCCAGGTTTCCCGAGCATTCAGCGACCTGAGATAAACCACCAGCTTTGGCTACAGGGTAAAACGCTGTTAGCCTTAAGGTGCAATGTCCTTTCCTGATTATGA
This sequence comes from Spinibarbus caldwelli, assembly GCA_039654775.1. Classification (NCBI taxonomy): domain Eukaryota; kingdom Metazoa; phylum Chordata; class Actinopteri; order Cypriniformes; family Cyprinidae; genus Spinibarbus; species Spinibarbus caldwelli. The sequence continues at coordinate 3,025,522 of CM077224.1, forward strand.
TGTAATGCAGATAACAAAACAGATTTTTTTTCTAGGGTTCAAACCGGGCCAGTTACTATAGGAACGCTGAAGCAGTCGATCCCAAATGCGACCCCAGAGAAAGGGTTTAAAAGTCAGATGATACAGTTATAGTTTCTTCATTTTCTTGCCTGTTAGTTTCTCTTTGTTTTGTTTTTTTGTTTTTTTTCGCCAGTGGAAGGTTATGTAATTCTGTATGATAAATCCCTGTGGGTGGCATATTTATTTTAATGGTTCTCTATGTTGGCGGAGGGGAGCAAAACATTCAACTCTTGGTTACAAGAATACCTTCAACATGCACAATTAATGTGCATCTTATTCTGATGTTTATTAAAAGTATACTTGCAAGCTCTGTTCCTAAACCTACTGATCTTTCTTCCTAGACAGCACTAGACTGTATCGTAAACATGACGCCAAGACTGTTCAAAAAGATTTATGCATTATTATGCTGCTTTCCAAGATGCCTTGTTTTGCATAAATTCATGTGGTAAATATCCTTCAGGGAGAGTTTAATCCCAGAATGTATTGCGAAAAGCTCAGCGAAAAAACTTAAGATGACAATGAGAGGAATACAATTATGTTTTAACACAGAAACTATCACTAAAATAATAAAATCCTAAAAAATGACAATTTTATTTATTGTTTGTGAATGCTGCACATGAAAATTCAGACTATTTTGGAACGAATAATTATGACTCGAGTGCACTTTGCATGAGAAGTGCTGTATGCCTAGTGCACTAAGTTGCTGCGTATGTAGAGTGTTCCAAATAAGTCATATATGCTTGAGAAGGTTGCAGCCTATGTAGACAACAATGCAGCTCACTAGGTTTTGGAACAGAGCTCGAGAGAATCCAGACATAGATGTTTTTCCTGTCAGTAAAATGTCTTTAAATGATGCATTATATTTCCCTCGTACCCTTTTGCTGTAATCTGTGACTTTATTATATATAAAGAAAAACATGCATTTTTTTTTCTTTTCCATTTGACATCCTAGTTTTTTTTGTTTGTTTGTTTTTTTTTGTGTGTGGCTATTCTGATTTCAAGCATATCTGCATGGCCCTCAGCGTCATCTCATTTCAAGCGTCCTTTTTTTGCTGCCCTTCATTCCATTGAGCCGCATCTTTACTTATTACAAGTACTTTTGCATGGCATTTTATTGGTGAGGAATATTGCAGTGCGCAATGTTAGTTGCATATAAATATTTAAATGCAAAAAGACATCAAAATGGGCCACAATAAAAATAACTTGTAATGCTTTTAAAAGGTCCAGTGTAAAAGAACATAAATTGGACATTCTCAAATATAAGAATAAACAGAGCTCCACATTCTGTGATCACTCGCATCAGTTGTTTTCTTTCGGTTTCGTGACCTTTACGATTTACATGTAGCTAGTTGGTAAGAAATTGAAACATATATTGTGACGAGTGTCAGGGAAGGCGTTTCCAGTGTCCTTTTGTTTCCTTTTTGCTAAGTGGTGGTAAATGTTACAGCATTTTCGCTGCACATGTTAAAATCACCCAATGAGCGCGGCAGATTGCGATTTGCATTGACAGAAACACGATGCATGGCCCGGTCAAATTTGCCCACTTGGCCCGTGCAGATTGCACCCAATTCCAGTCTTAATTAGCACTCGATAGACGCCGTGCAACTTCACGTTGCATCCGAACAGAACTAAGTGACGTTGCATTCTTACCATCATTAGATTTTCATCCACCACACGCACATGAAACCCTTCGATAGCAGATATCGGGTGTGTTTTATGCAGTGAGCTTTCATAACACTAATATCTACAATCCCATTAGCGTGTTTGACTTTTGATTGGTAAATGGTGAGACTCTTGATTTCTGACGCTTTTAACACAGGTATTGTAGATGCTTTGTGCTTTCGTACTAATTCAGAACGTAGTGAAATGTTTCTTTGAAACGAGTTTTTTCGTTTATGTGCATGCCTATTGTTTTGTATGTGGTATTACTGCATTCAGATTATTTTTGTTTTTGTTTTTTTTCCTTCTCACCTATTCCACAATGCAATGCTGTCCCCATGATGCACCTCTGCTTGCTGTTACCTGTATGTTAATACGCTTGAATCCCATTGGCCCACTGCCATCATGTGCTCGCTGCCTGCTATTAAAAGACTCAGTCGACTGCCAAAGCAATGAAGCGACCCCTCGAGGCATCTGTAGATCTGGTACTATTACCTTTCACCTTTTGCTTTGCATGTAGCTTTTTAATGTACTGTAGCGACTCACAGAAGTTTTTAATTTGCCTTCTTTGTTTTGATATAAACAGTAAAAGTCACCAAGTACATTGTAGTCAATTTTGAAGAAAGAATGTTGTGTGGTCTTTCAAAGTAAAGTAGCTTTATTTAGTAAACATAAGTGCCTTGCTTAAGTATCTAGCGACGGTTGTCGTCGTCCTTGTGTAAAACGGAGCGATGCAGCTTCGAGTCAACATGTGCATGGATATAGAAGTGGTGCAAAACTCGTTTAACTCGTGCATGTATTCTTTCACGCTCAGGCGTTTCCCCATGGAGTCCTGCAGCCGCTACCAAAGAGACTGGCACTAGAAAAGAGTAACGGGGCCACCACGCTCTTCAACCCCAATTTCTTGCACTACCAACAGGCTTTGGCCAGCGCACAGCTCCAGCAGCCCACTGCTGCTTTCTTTCCCACAGGTGAGCGCAAACACACATGCACACACACACACACACCGCCCGCACTGCTTTGTATTAATCCCTGGGTCACCCTCTAAACGTTACACCCCTTTTCTCTTCCCCGATCCCGGCGTAACATCATAACTGAGGCTCTTAAACAGCCACGTGTCCCTTTTGCATGCAGCGTGTGTGCACGGAATACTAATGCATAACGTTTTTTAGAAGGGAAAATACAGACGTTATTTCGAGAGCGCTGCTGATTTTGATTTGGACAGTACTGTTGGGATACTTTGATCTAAAAATGATAGCCGGCCATAGATTAAATTAGAAAACTCACAGAAGTGCTTTGATCTGCATGCTGAAACGCATTTATATCTGTACAGGTTGTACGCAATGATTATATATATCTGACTCCCATCAATACTGGCCAGTACATAATGCAGATATATGTATTACAGTTTTTGATTGCAGATATTGTAGTTGACTAAAACTGAAATTGAAACTAAAAGTAAAACATAAAAACAAATATTGAAATAAAATACAGGTTAAATAAAATGTGTAAAACAAATTATTTCAGCCAGTGGCCAAGTAAACATTTCTTATTTTAACTTGATGTGCTAAAATCACACTAATTTTGAGTGCTAAAATCACTCAAAATTAATAAACATATATATTAATAGACATATACATAAAACACAAAAACTACTACTAAAAATGACACACAAAATAATTAAAACTTTAAAATTAAAATGAAAAATATAAAAAAACCTTCAAAATATCAATAAAAGATATAATAGTATCTCAGTGATACTAAAGTGATACTCACTGCAGTTGTTTATAATTAATTTAAATAAACTTTGATATTTGTCTATCACTGCAAAATTGCAGAAATTACAAATTTAAAGAGTAAAATTAAAAAAAAAAAAAATATATATATATATATATATATATATATATATATATATATATATATATATACACACACATTTAAATAAATATAAAAAATATAAATATATGCATACATACATACATGCATACATACATACATACATACATACATACATAAAATTAATATTTAAATATTTTAAAACATTCTTTATTGCAAATATAGAATTTGCAGATGCTAATTTTCTTTTTGTTTAAAAAAAAAAGAAAAGTTGAATATGGTCTGATCAATTTGCCTGGCTGATAAAATTGCTATAACATTAATATTTATATTAAATTTTGTATAATATTTACTCAAGATTAAAAAATATTAAAAATGATTATAGTTAAATTATTATAAAACAAAATATGATTATATATAATATATAATAATATATGAATATTTTTCCTTTTATTTCATTTAATAATATATTATAAATTTGAAAACATTTTTTTCTTAGATGCCTTTAATATATAAATGTATAGAATATTCCATGTAATCAAAGTTTGAAAATATCAAACTTTGAGTCGTTTAATAGCCAACAGGTATATTAATCACAGTGTGTTACAGTAAACAATAGCCATATATTCCACCTACTATGGCTCTGTACCTGTAGGCGTACCCGCTGCAGTATTTTTATAACAATAAACACAGAAAAAGCTCTCTCCATACGTAGGGTCTCAGAGCGAGTCCGGCTGTCTAATCCCTCGTAGGTGTATTTTGTCATCACACACCCACATGCTGGTTGTATTTCCTTTTAGCCGTCCTCTTGTGCCCCCGTTCCTCCCTCTTCTCCAGCTCTGGGGCCTTTGTAACAGCACTATGTCTATTTTAACCGTAGGAGTGGCTGTTGGCTCACCGCATGACTCTCTTGTGTGTGTGTGTGTGTGTGTGTGTGGCTGGTTTTTAGCCCTGTTGCCCTCTTCTTCTTCTCCTACACTGTTTCCCTGCACTCTAATTTCACAACGCTAAGCTCCTGTCCTCTCATTGCGGCCCTTTGCGAATATCGATCCAGAGTATCTTCCTGGAATACGCTGAGTTTTTACCGGAATGACAACACGGTGGAGCGAGCGATCTATAATGACAAGCTTAATTGGATTTGTATGGCATGCTGAATACTGAATCTCTGGCTCTGTGTCTAATATGTTTTTCTTCCCTATTAACCTCTCTCCACTCTTCACTGCATGGTCACAGGGTCAGTTCTGTGCATGGCTCCTGCTAGCAGCATTGGTAGGTTCCTCCTCTTGCTGTCTGTCTGTCTGTCTGTTTTCCCACCTCACGTAGAGATCTAGTCGCTCTTACAGGTGATTTGAAGCTCCAGAGACTCTCACGTCACACAAAATACCAAATTAGCACCTGTTGATGGAATCTGATCAGTAACACCATCACGCATCTGTTTTCTGCTTTATTCTGCTTCTGTTCACCTGCAAGAGCATGCTCTGTTTGTTTGAAATATTCACATTTCTCTTTCTGGGGTTTTGCAATTTAAAGTTTTTAAGTGCATATTTAATATACTTATTATTATTATTATTATTATTATTATTATTATTATTATTATTGTAGTTCTGTATATTTTATCTATTCATATATTTCAGTTTGTTTTGATTTTATTTCTGATTACTACTATTATTATTATTATTATTATTATTATGCATATTTTATCAGTTTGTTTAGATTTTATTTCTAATTACAGTTATTATTAATATAATTGTTGTTATTTATAGTAAGTCTATATATTTTAAATATTCATATTAATCAGTTTATCTCAAACGATTTCAATTAGATTTTTTTTAATAGTGTCTTTTTTATTATTATTATTATTATTATTATTATTATTATTGGAATTATATCTATTTTATATATTTGTATTCAGTTTGTTTTAAATTATTTCAAATGTAATTTTTTTTTTTAAAAACTGGCTATCATTATTATAATTATAGGAATTCTGTCTATTTTACATATTTATATTATTCAGTGTATTGTAAGTTATTTCAAATTCCAATTTTAAAAATTGAAAAAAAAAATAATAATAAAATAAAATAAAATGTACTATAACTATTATATAAATATATTTGTATTATTTTGTATTATTTTACAGTGGTTTTATATATTTATATAATTTTTATAAGTTTTATATATTTATATAATTCATAAATTCATATAAATTTTGCTTTTTTACAGTATTATTATTATTAATATTATTATATTTTTTAAAGTGTAATTTATATTTTATATATTTTACATATATCATTAATTATAAATTAATTTTGGTGGATTTTATTATTAATTTACATTTTTACAGTGGTCTTTTAAAGTTTACATTTTATATATAATTTATAAATTCATATATATTATTACTTTTCAAAAATTTTTTACAGTGACTATTATTATTATTATAATTATTATTATTATCAGTTAATTGTTGGAACCAGTCATTTTAAAGTCATTTATTTGTGTGAAAACACCAGAGCCAAGCAAAACAGGCTGTGAATAATAGGCATCGTCTTGTGTACAGTCGATTGGGAAATTTGATCAGTTTCCTAGAGAAAGAGCTCACTCGATCATAAACGAGCACACAAACGGCCATTCTGTGTAGTTTGCCGTAGATGGCAGGATCAATGCTTGAAGAAGTGTGGCCCGTCGCGGGCTAACAGCTCGTGTAAATCTATCACTTGCACTAACCGCTCATGCCAGACTTCTCTGGGTACAACTGATTATGCTGTTAAATTTCCTTGAGGTGATTATAATCAGCCTTTCTCCTCTTCTTTTGTTGTTTTATTGTTTTGTTTCCCATGCTTCTCTCGCTTTGCATCGTGATTGCATGCCATCTGCTGGTTTAACCTAACGATGGCTCGCTGCTCTTTAATATACACCATTGCTAAACGACAACACCAAAAAACAAACTACAAAAACCCTACCAACCAACCAAACACCTGTTTCCATAATGCTCCACCTACCTGTTCATTGCTTCCATGGTTCCCTTCCTGAAAAAGTACCCATGATGTACAGTGCTACGCCTGCTACTGTCTCTGCAGCAACAACTCCTGCCACAAGTGTCCCCTACGCAACAACAGCACCAGCCAATCAGGTTTGCTCCTTTTAAAAGCTTTCTTTCATGAATCCCTGAGCTCCGAATAAGCACTTTGCTACAAATTCATTCTGCG